>PVJI01028787.1:0-16073 GCA_004026765.1 Micronycteris hirsuta
AGATAAGGTCAAGTTCAAGAAGTTCATCATCACCCAGCCTTTATTGTATGAAATGTTAAAGGGAGTTATACGAGGTATGGAGGAATATCAACAGGGGAGTGGTAGGGGGAAAGGGTGGGAATGGGGCACAGAACAAGTAGCATAAATGGGAGTTAGACAACAGACAGGGGGAGGTTAGAATAGTATAGGAAGTGCAGGAGCAGAAGGACTTGTGTGTATGACCTATGGACAAAACTAAAGGGAAGGGAAAGGGGGGGTAAGGGGGTGGGGGCCAAGAAGGGGGGGAAAGTGGGACAACTGTAACAGCATAATCAATAAAATATAGTTTTAAAAATTGAAATCATATCAAGCATTTTCTCTGACCACAAGAGCCTGAAACTAAAACCAACCTCAAGGAAAAAACTCAAACACACTCAAATTCATGGAGATTGATTAGCATGCTATTAAACAATGAATGGGTCAAGAATGAAATCAAGGAGGAAATCAAAAAGTTTCTCAAAACAAATGAAAATGAACTCACAACAACCCAAAACTTATGGGACACAGCGAAGGCAGTCCTGAGAGGGAAGTTCATAGTGATACAAGCTTATCTAAAAAAAATAGAAACATTTCAAATAAACAACCCAACCCTACATGTACAAGAACTTGAGGAACAACAACAAAGACAGCCCAGTGCAAGAAGAAGGAAGGAAATAATGAAGATCAGAGCAGAATTATATGACACAGAGACTAAAAGCACAATGCTAAGGATCAATAAATCCAGGAGCTGGTTCTTTGAAAAAATAAACAAAACTGACAAGCCTCTAAGCACACTCATCAAGAAAAAGAGAGAGGACTCAAATAAACACAATCAGAAATGAAAGAGGAGAGATTACAACTGATACCACAGAAATACAAAGGATTGTAAGAAATTACTACAAAAAACTATATGCCAAGAAATTTGAAAAACTAGGTGAAATGGACATATTTCTAGAAAAATATAATCTTCCAAAACTCAATGAAGTAGAATCAGAAAGCCTGAACAGACCAATAACAGCAGATGAAATTGAAGCAGTAATCAAAAAATTCCTGACACACAAAAGCCCTGCACCAGATAGTTTCACAGGAGAATTCTACAAAGCATTTAAGGAAGTGCTAACCCCTTTCCTTCACAGACTATTCCAAAAAATCCAAGAGGACGGAAGACTCCCAAATTTTTTTTTAAAGCCAGCATCATCCTAATCCCAAAACCAGATAAAGACACAACAAATAATTGTAATTGAACAAAAGTAAAATAAAATAAAATAAAAAGACACAACAATGAAAGAAAACTTCAGGCCAATATCGCTGATGAACATAGACCCTAAAATCCTCAACAAAATATTGGCAAACCGCATCCAGCAATGCATTCAAAAGATCATACACCATGACCAAGTGGGATTCATCCCAGGGATGAAAGGATGGTATAGTAGTCACAAATCAATAAACAATACATCACATAAACAAAAGCAAAGACAAAAATCACATGATCATATCAATAGATGTGGAAAAAGCATTTGATAAGGTACAGCACCCATTTATGATAAAAACACTCAGCAAATTGGGAAGAGAGTGAGCATTCCTCAACATAATAAAGGCCATATATGAGAGAGCCACAGCCAACATCCTACTCAATGGGCAAAAACTAAAATCTTTCCCACTAAGATCAGGAAGAAGACAAGGTTGTCCACTTTCACCACTTCTATTCAACATAGTATTGGTAGTCCTAGCCACAGCAATGAGAAAAGAAAAGGAAATAAAAGGCAACCTAATTGGAAAAGAGGAAGCAAAACTGTCATTGTTTGCAGATGACATAGAAAATCCTATAGACTCCACCAAAAAAAACTGCTCAACCTAATAAATGAATTTGGCAAAACAGCAGGCTACAAAGTCAATATCCAGAAATCAAAGTCATTTTTGTATACTAACAATGAAACATCAGAAATAGAAATCAGGAAAAAGATCCCATTTGATATAGCAACAAGAAAAATAAAATACCTAGGAATAAACCTAAGCAAGGAAGTAAAAGACCTGTACTCAGAAAACTACACAACATTGAAGAAAGAAATTAAGGAAGACACACACAAATGGAAACATATACCATGTTCACTGATTGGTAGAGTTAACATCATCAAAATGTCCATACTACCCAAAGCAATTTACAGATTCAGCACAATACCTATTAAAGTACCAATGGCATATTTCACAGATAGAACAAACACTTCAAAATTTTATATGAAACCATAAACAACCCCAAATAGTTGCAGCAATTTTGAGAAAGAAGAACAAAGTAGGAGGGATCACAATACCTGATATCAAACTGTATTACAAGGCCACTGTAATCAAAACACTCTGGTATTGGCATAAGAACAGACACATAGATCATTGCAACAGAATAGAGAGCCCAGAAATAAACCCAAGTCCCTACTGTCAATTAATATTTGACAAAGGGAGCAGAAGTATAAAATGGAGTGAAAATAGCCTCTTCAACAAATGGTGTTGTGGATCTGGAGAGCTACATGCAAAAAAAAAAAAAGGAAACTTGACCACCAATTTACACCATACACAAAAATAAATTCAAGGTAGATAAAAGACTTTAATATAAGTTGTGACACCATGAAAGTCCTGTAGGAGAGCATAGGGAGGAAAATCTCAGGTATTCTATGCAGCAATATTTTCACCAATATGACCCCTAGAGCAAGGAACATAAAGGAAAGAATAAACAAATGGGATATTATCAAAATAAAAAGCTTCTGCATGGCTAAAGAAAACATCAGCAAAATGAAAAGGGAAGCAACTGTATGGGAAAACATATTTGCCAATGATACCTCAGACAAGGGTTTGATCTCCAAAATATATAAAGAATTCACACGAATCCACTCCAGGAAGATAAACAACCCAGTTAAAAAATAGGCAAAAGACCTGAACAGACATGTCTCCAAGGAAGACATACAGAGGGCCCAGAGACGTATGAAAGGATGCTCAGCATCACTTGCCATCAGAGAGATGCAAATTAAAACCACAATGAGGTACCACTTCACACCAGTCAGAATGGCCACCATAAACAAATCAATAAACAAATGCCGGAGTGGTTGTTGAGAAAAGGGAACCCTAGTACACTGTTGGTGTGAATGCAGACTGGTACAGCCACTGTGGAAAACAGTATGGAATTTCCTCCCAAAACTAAAAGTGGAACTGCCTTTTGACCCAGCAATTCCACTGCTGGGATTACACCCTAAGAGCCCTGAAACACCAATCCAAAAGAACCTATGCACCCCAAAGTTCATAGCAGCAGTTTACAATAGCCAAGTGTTGGAAACAACCTAAGTGCCCATCAGTGAATGAATGGATCAAAAAACTATGGTACATACACAGTAGAATACTGTGCTGCAGAAAGAAAGAAGGAGTTCCTACCCTTCATGACAGCATGGATGTATCTGGAGAGCATTACGGTAAGTGAAATAAGCCAGGCAGTGAAAGACAAATACCATATGATCTCACCTATAAGCAAAACCTAATCAATAAACAAACAAGCAAGCAATATATAATAAGAGACATTGAAATAAAGAACAAACTGACAGTAACCAAATGAGAGGGGGTAGGGGATAACAGGGGGGTCAGGGGGAAGGGTCATCAAGGAACATGTATAAAGGACACATGGACAAAACCAAGGAGGGGTAGGATCAAGGGTGGGAGGTAGGGATGGGTGGGGTGGAGGGAGTGGTGGGGAGAAGGTGGAGACCAGTGTACTTGAACAATAAAAAAAATAGGAATACTAAGTAAAAAAAATATTTCCTGCGTTCCCAACAATATGAGGTTTGTTCAAACAGAAAAATTATAATAAGATTGAAGACTGAGTTAGGAAAAAGGCATTCCAAGGTGTTCAAGGTGTCACAATGAACACATTATATATTTTTTAATTTTGTAAAATTATTATTTTTTATATCATCTCCATTACTTCCATGAGGGATTAGGAATACTAGGGCTGATGCCCAGACCATAATAGTTTCTCCTTGTATATGTTCCAACTATTTGTTCATTGATTAAATTATTAGTAAATTTATTGCTCAAAGTATATGTTCTTAATAGAGGGCAATTTAGCCTAATCACATCCTCATGGTTATCAATTTCTCTGGAGTTACCTTTAAATGTTGCTGTGGGGCCTGAGGCCACAAAAGCACATGTGTTGTGCCTTAGTAGGTACACCATGGTGTCCTGTGTGTTTACAAAAGCATCATCAAACAATTCTAGGTTACATGTTTTTTGTCAAATGCTTTTATATTAATACAGTTACATTCAAAATTTTAATCCATACACTAACATTATTTTTTGAAATTCAGTACTTTTAGTGTTTTTCCCCAACTTTGTTGAGGTATAATTGATAAAGTTGTAAGATATTAAAAGTGTAGAAAATGATGACTTTATATACATATATTTAGTAAAACAATTCCCACATCTAGTTTATGTAACACATCTATCATCTCATATATTCACTTTTTAAAAATATGAGAACATTTCAGTTCTATTGTCTTAACAAATTTCAATTATATAATACAGTATTATCAGCTATCGTCACCATGTTGTACATTAGATTCTCAGAACTTATAACTGAAGTTTGTACCCTTTTACCAACCTCTCCCTAGTCACATCCCCACCCCTGACAACCACAAATCTATTCTCTATGAGTTCAACATTTTTTCATATTCCACATTGTAGGGTAAATGGAGTCAGTCAAGCTCCATCACCCAGATGCCTGCGCAAATAAGAGAAGCAGTATTCCCATAACCTTGAGTGGGCCCACGTGTGCAGAATCACGCTCTGTTATACAATATGTTGGCACCCTGCTGGCTTTGTGTACATTTAGTACATAAGGGAGTTGGGACCCTGTGCTGGCGCGACACTCAGCTTGCTGCGTGCATGAATCTCCCCACCCTTGAATAAAGGTATGTCAGGCATTCCCACAGCTCCACAAATTTTCTTCCATCTGCCCGAATCCTGAGTAAACCTGCCTGGCCTTAAAAGGCTAAAAGACACACATATAAGTTATATCATGCAGCCTTTGTCTTTCTCTGTCTGAATTATTTCACTAAGTATAATGCCCTCAAGGTCCATCCGTGTTGTCACAATGGTAAAATTTCATTCTTTCTAATGGCTGAGTAATATTTCACTATACATATACACACTATTTTATATATATATATCACATGCATTATATATAGTGTTTTATAAAAAGAGATATAGATATATAACATTTTCTTTATCCATTTATCCTTTGACTAACATTTAGGTTTTTTCCATACCTTGGCTATTGCAAATAATGCTACTATAAACATAGGAATACAGATATTTCTTCAAGATAATGATCTTGGCTTTTGGCTTTCACCTTTTGGCTTGGAGGAGGCCTAGGTGCAACTTTCTTTGGTTGTTCTGAATCCAGGTTTAGCTGACACCAGCTGCCTCCACTATGCCACTGAAATCCGACTCCAATGAGATCAAAGTCCTGTCCTGACTGGTCTGGCTCAGTTGGTTGGGCATGGTCCTGCAAAGCTAAATGCCACTCCTTTGATTCCTACTGAAAGCACATTCCTGGGTTGTGGGTTCAGTCCTTCATTGTAACAAAAAGCAGCCAATCCATTTTTCTCTCTCACATTGACATTTCTCTTCTCTCCCTCCCTTCCCCTTCTCTAAAAAGAAATACATATTTTTTAAAAGTTGTATACCTGAGATGCATCAGTATACCTGAGATTCCAGTTATATACCTGAAGTTGGTGCCACATCTGCCCTGGCTCCCAAGATCGGCCCCCTGGGTCTGTCCCCAAAAAAGATTGGTGATAATATCACCAAGGCAAACTGTAATTGGAAGAGTCTGAGGATTACAGTGAAACTGACCATTTGGAGCATACAGGCTCAGACTGATGTAACTTTGTCTCTGCCCTGATCATCAAAACCCTCAAAGTACTGCTAGGAGACAGAAAGCAGTAAAGAAACATCAAGCACAGTGGAAAATACCACTTTTGATGAGATTGTCAACATTGCCTGAGCAGATGCAGACCGATCTTTAACTAGAGAACTCTCTGGAACCATTAAAGAGTTTCTGGAGACTGCCCAATCTGTGGGCTGCGATGTTGATGACCACCACCCTCATGACATCACAGAGGACATCAACAGCGGTTCAGCAGAATGCCTGGCTAGGTAAGAGCTACAAAGGGAAATATTTCAATTTAAGATCATTTGACAACCAAAAAAGATAATATTTTTGTTTATAAAAGATTTTACATAGAAAAATGAATTATGTACTTCACAGAACTGACATACAAATGAACTTTGCAACTCAAACCATTTGTAAATTAGCAATGACCCGTTTGTGATCAATAATTGTCAGATGAGTATTGCAGACAATAAATACTATTAGAAATCAGATGGAAAGAGCCCTCTGTATTAAAGATTCTAGGAAGTGTTTTACAGATGAGACAAGAAAGCATGCTAAGAAGCAGGAGCTGGGGCATTAAAGCAAGAATTGCCCAGGGTATGTTTAAGGGTAATTGCTTGAGTGAATAGCTTGGGTGGAAAATGTTAGATAGAGCCATATTATACAAATGTATGAAGGTCTATGGCAGCAAGTGAAAAAATATTTAGAGTTCATATAACCTCACTTGTTAGTACTCTCAACCAACTTGAACATAAAGCAATACACAGCTCTGTATATGTTTGTGTAGAAATCATTACCTTCCCCTCCAAATTACTTTTACTGTACTCCTAATCTCAATGAATGACAACACCATCTACTCATTTGCACCAGATTAAAAACCTGGGAAAATTTCTTTGACACATCCTACCTCTTCATTCTCACACACAAACCATCAATAAATCCTATGAGCATTAGGCCATAAACATATCCTGAATTCACCCACTTCTCTCCTGCCATACTAACCTCCACTGCTATCTCCATAGTACTAGCCACTAATGTCTCTCATCTGGACTCAATATCCTTCTGCATCCATACTTTCAACCTTCAATCAGTCTACTCCACACTGCAGTCAGTGACCTTACTGAAAACCAGTCTAACTAGGTTACCAATGCTTTAAAGTCCGCAGTGGTTTTCCATGTTTTTAGAAAACAAAACTTAACATAGTCTTTCATGGTTTGTCCCCTACTATAACTCTAATTACATTTCAAATCATACACCCCCACTCTCTACGTTCAGCCACACTAGCCTTCTTTCAGTCCTTCCTGCTTCCCATGTCTCTGCTGCCAGGGGTACTTTGAATGCACTGTTCACTCAACTTGAAATGTTCTTCCTTTTCTTTACTCTTCACCTACTTAACTCGTATTGATTCTTCAGGTTTATACTACATAGCATTTCCCCTGAGAAGCCTTGCTTGGTCTGCCAGTCTAAATTGGGCCCTCATATTATTCTCTCATAGCACGTGGAAGTTTTCTTTCCCAGCACTTTTCAAAGTTGGACCTTTAGATGTGTCTCTGTGATTAATTAATATCTGTCTCTGTTATTAGACTGTAAGCTTGGAGGGTGGGGGGCAGGGACCATATTTGTTTTTTTTTTCAAGTGTTCCCTATCTTTTTTCTCCCTTTTCCTAGAAATACTGGAACTCAGGGGAAGGAAGAAATAAAACTGTAATGATTGCTACAGAAATAATCTTTGACTCTTTTCTAGTTTTTGTGGCATGAAGAATCATGAGCAGCAAAATCTCCTGTGGCATTCTGTTCAAGGTGGTGTGGGAAGTTCTGCATAGGAACCAGTGCAAGTGCTGGAAGTTATGGGAGATGGTGGAGCTGCAAATCAGGTTGAAGAACTGTGATCCTCAGAACAAATGCTTCTCGGGTATTGTCAGGCTTAAGTCCATACCTTGCCCCAAGGTCTCTGTCTGTGTTCTGGGGGACCAGCAGCACTGTCACGAGGCCAAGGCCATGAATATCCCCCACATGGACATTGAGGCACTGAAGAAACTCAACAAGAATAAGAAACTGGTCAAGAAGCTGGCCAAGAAGTATGATGCCTTTTTGGTTTCAGAGTCTCTGACCAAGCAGAGCACATGAATCCTGGGCCCAGGCCTGAATGAGGCTGGCAAGTTCCTTTCCTTGCTGACCCACAATAAAAACATGGTGGCCAGGGTTGATGAAGTGAAATCCACAGTCAAGTTCCAGCTGAAGAAGGTGCTGTGTCTGGTGGTGGCTATTGGCCATGTGAAGAAGACAAATGATGAGCTTGTGTACAACATCCACTTAGCTGTCAATTTCCTGATGTCATTGCTCAAAAAACTGGCAGAATATCCTGGCTTTATACATCTAGAGCACCATGGGCAAGTCCCAATCTGTACTAAGGTACAGATTAATAAACCATACTGCTACTATTTTTTTAAAAAAAGAATCCTGACTGTTCTTCGGTGAAGAAGAATACTGCTTTTTCTTCACATATGAGAAAATTAGCATATTAGAGAAAAAAATAAACCTGTATTTCTTAATACACATGCACCATATAACAACATTTTAGTTGATGATAGGCCCCATGTATATGGTGGTGGTGGCCATGTAAGATTATGATAGAGCTGAAAAATTCCTATCACCTAGTGATGTAATTGCCATTGTAATGTTATAGCACAACACATAACTCATGTGTTTGTAGTGGTGCTGGTGTGAACAAGTCTACTATGCTGGCAGTCACGTAAAAGTATAGCAATACAATTATGTACAATGCCTAATACTGATATATTATAAATTAGTATGTTGCTGGTTTATGTATTTATTATTCTATACTTTTATCATTATTTTAAAATATACTCATTCTGTTTATTTTAAAAAAGTAAAACAGTATGCCATTTAACACCAGCAGTGGCCCCAACTGCATCTCTTAATTGCAACATTGTCTCCTGTGCTTGATTTAATCTCTTGTTGTTTTGTTCATCATAGTCCCTAAACATGCAAAATCCACTGCTAATGTTGCCAGTAAGAGGCCATGTCAAGTGATTGACCTGCAAACAAAATTAAAAGTGATTAAGAACTACAAAGTGGAAAATCAGTGATGGTTATTGCTCAACAGTTAAACATGTCCCATGCCACTGTAGTTATGATCTTGAAGAACAATGAAAGTGTTAAAGCATCTCCTTCTTTGAAAGCAATGGAACTATCAAAAATATAACAAAGCCCTATATAAGACATGGAGAAACTGCTCATGACCTGGATTGAAGACCATACAGAGAAGCATACCCCTCTCTGCATCGTGATGATTACAGCCAAAGCAAAAAGTTTGTGATGTTGAAAAAAAAAAGGTTAGACCTAACTATGATGTTAAATTTACTATTCTAGGTGGCATAAAAATTCAAGAATTATGATTCATTACGTAATGTGAAAGTGAGCGGTGAGTCTGTGATTGCTGATATGAAGGTAGCTAAAGATTTTATGGAAAATCTAGAGAAGCTGATTGTGGACAAGAATTACTTGCCAGAGCAAATGTTTATTATGGATGAAACTTCCTTATTCTGGAAACAGATGCCTGAAAAGACTTTCATCCATAAGGAGGCCAAATCAATACTAGGTTTCAGGGTTTTTAAGGACAAGATAACAGGCTTGCTTGGGGGCAATGGCTCAGGCTACAAATTGAAACCCTTTGTGATCTGGCACAGTGAGAACTCAGGGCCTTCAAGTACATCAATAAGCACAGGCTACCAGTGTACTTCAGGAGCAATAACAAGTCATGGATGACCCCACTTCTCTTCAAGATGCCTTCCTGAGTTGTTATGTCAGCAAAACAAAGAAGTATTGTTTGGAGAATAACATACCTTTCAAGATTTCATTTGTTGTTGATAATGCTCCCAGATAACCTCCTTTTATTGGTGATCTACATCCCAACACCAAAGTGGTATTTGTTTCTCCAAAACTAGCTCTTTTATTCAACCAGTGTATCAAGGAGTTATAGCATATTTTAAGGCTTCCTACCTGAGGAGGACCTTTGCTCAGGCTATTGCTGCAACTGAGGAAGACCACTGAGAAAACACTAATGCAATTCTGGTAGGATTACATCTCTGACTGTATCAAGAACCTTGCTTGGGTCTGGGACAGTGTTATCAAGGAGAGCATAAATGGAATCCAGAAGAAGACAATTAGGAGTTGTCCATGTCTGCAAATGATTTGCCAAAGATGAGGAGGTAGCAAAAATCAACAAAACTATGGTTGTGGTGAAAAACATACTTAGGCATGGATGAGAATGACAGTGAGGAGTTCCTATAGGTGGTTTTTGAGGAATTGACTAATGAGTTGTTAGAACTAGAACTAGAACAGGAACACATAGCTGAAGAAGAGGCAAGAAAAAAGGAAACTTCAGGAGAAGAAAAAGAAGAACCCAACAATGATTCATGGTGAAGGGTTTAGCAGAAGCTTTGGCAGACCTCAACAAACTCTTTAAAATGTTTGAAAACATGGATTTAAACACTGAAAATTTTTCATTAATAGAGAAGAATTTAATTGTGTATTAACTGCTTACAAACATACCTATGATGAAAAAAATCAAGCAAACCAGCGAAGACATACCCATATTTTGCCATGTATAATGCACACTTTTTGCCCAAATTTTTGAGGGGAAAATAAGGATGTGCATTATACATGGGTATAATGATTACATACCATGAGTATAATAATCCTGTGCGTAATGTGCACAAAAACTTAGGTGTGTACTATACATGGCAAAATACCATACTTCTGAAAAGTGACACCTCCTCAAGGCAAGCTTCAGGCAAATTATTCAGGAAGTGTTCCAGAAGAAGATGTTGTTATCATAGGAGATGACAGTTCAATGTGTTTTATTGTCTCTGAATACTTTCCAGTGGAACAAGATGTAGAGGTGGAAGATATTGATATTGATGACCCTGACCCTGTGTAGACCTAAGCTAATATGTATATTTGTATCTTAGCTTTTAACAAAAATGTTTAAAAAGTAAAAATAAAATAATTTTAAGTAGAAGAAATCTTATAGAATAAGGATATAAATAAAAATTTTTTGTACAGCTGTACAATGTGTGTTTTAAGATAAGTGTTATTACAAAGGAGTCAATAGTTCAAAAAAATTAAAGTTTTAAAAGTACAAAAGTTACAAGAGGCTAAGGTTAATTATTTAAGAAATAACATGTTTTTATAAATTTAGTATAGCCTAAGTGTGCAGTGTTTATAAAGTTTACATTAGTGTGCATTAATGTCCCAGGCCTTCACATTCACTCACTACTCAGTCACTGACTCACCCAAACTAACTTCCAGTCCTGCTAGCTGCATTCATGCTAAGTGCCCTATATAGGTGCACATTTTTTAAAAATTTTATACCATATTTTTACTTTAACTTTTCATGTTTAAATATGTTGTTAGATACGCAAATACCATTGCACTATAATTGTCTATAGTATTCAGTACAGTAACATCCCATACAGGTTTGTAGCCTAGGAGCAATAGGCCATATAGCCTATTAATATAGGCTATTAATAGCCTATTAATAGCAATAGGCCATATAGCCTGGTATAATAGGCTATACCATCTAGGTTTGTTTAAATGCAATCTATGGTGTTTGCACAATGATAAAATCACCTAATTACACATTTCTCAAAATTTATCTTTGTCATTGATACATGACTGAATAATTAAAAGAGCTATAGCTTCTGTTTAATGGATCCAAATGATAATGGACTTCAAAACTAAAATTATTTGCTGGAAACAAATAATGGGACCAATTCACGACTTCATAGTGACATAATTCATGTCACTGAAAGAGGGGCCTGTAGGAGTCATCTAATCAGTGTCATGGGGCCCTGAGTATGGTTCAAACATTAGAGACCAAATACAAAATGGACTAAAAGAAAGTTGTCGGATTTCCTGAGGTTACTAGTTAACTAATGTAAGATTATTGTTTATTTGTTCTTCCATGGGCTGTGTGTCTTTTTAAAGCTTCTCAAACAGAATATAACAGAACAAGAACATGGAATGCAAATAGCCAGACTTTAAGGTTCTTGGATGAATATTAACCTCAAACTACCCCCCCCCCCCGCAAGTATTCTTCCTAATCATTCCAACAACAAGAGGAAAAGCAGTGGATGTCTTTTCATTTATTCTTGTAAAGATTAAGATACCAACTGAATATTGCCAGGCTGTCTTTATAGAGCCTGACAAGCAGTTATACTAGGAAAAAAACAAACACCACAATATACAGCTTTCAAAGCCTTTGACCTACTAGGCCCATTTACAATAACCCAATGTGTACATATGAAAGAGGTGCCAGGTAGGAGGCTACCATGGTAGTGTGATTTGATTTTTTGCAGCTTCCAATCTCCTGTAGAGATGATCCCCTACCACATGCTTATCTCCTATAAGACTATTCATGTGAGACACATGTTAAAATGCCCCCAGGTTTAAAGGGGATGTCAGATGTGTAATCAGTGAAGGGAAATGGACTATGAAACCAGAACAATCAGATAAAACAAGAAACCAGCTTTGTCATCTTTCAAACAGTATTTTTTTGTTTTGTTTCTTCAAAGATATACCCAAAGCCCAACCCCTCTGTTGTTAACTCTCCTATCTTATGACTAAGTTAGCAGTATCTGGAACCAGCTCGTTTCATTTCAAATCTCAGTTCTGCCACATAAGCCTTGGGTAAAATGAATCAAGTCTATCTCTGCTTCTTTTGTTTCTCTTCTGTAAACTGAGAAAAATAACAGTACCTACCTCTTAGGGTTTTTGTGGAAAGAGAGTATGCTTATAAAGAACTTAATACAGTGTCTAGCTCATAGGACTTTAATGTTCAATAAAGAGCAGTTATTATTATTATTATTATTATTGTTATTATTATTATTATTATTATTATTATTATTATTATTTCAGTTAGCTAAGGGTTAGGGCAATTAGTCAGTTGCATCAGCCAAGACAAACTAGGCCTAAACTGCCAACCATGATTTGTAAGCTTTTTTCTTTCAGTAAACTGACATCTTGTTTGCTTTCCCCTTGGCTTCAAAATTAAAAACAAAACAAAACAAAACAAAAAAAAATGCTTTGCTCAAAAATTTTGTCTCTACCACTTATACTATCTGTGCGACATTCATTGTCTCAGCTTCTTCACTTATAAAAAGAGTGTAATAATAGCACCTTTATTATCAGTTCATTGGGAGGATTAAATGGGTTATTTCACATATAATCTTTAAAACAATGACTTCTAGAAAGACTGAGTGGGACTGGGACAAGATCATAGAAAGCCAGGGAAAGTTACTTTTAAAGATGAGAAAACTGGATCACAAAGAGCTTAAGTAACTTGTCTAAAATTGTACAGTTAGGTGGATCGAGGATTTGAGCATAGTCTAATGTACTTTTTTTCTAGTTTCCCCTTCTCTTATTGACCAATTCTCCCTTGGTATGAACTGCCTACTTCACAGTAGTATATTCACTGGTCTTCAAATGTACCTTGTGTCAACACACCTTTCCATACATCATACCTTTGTTCGGAATGTCTTTTCCCACTCCTTTATACCTATCTTAATCAAGGCCTAAATGAAATTCCAACTTGCAAAATTGAGTCTCACCAACTTGATCTCCAGCCCATATTGATACCTTTGCTTCTTGATTCTGGAATTCTCAGTGTCTAAATCAAACCTTTGACATTACCACTAGTAACTAATACTGAGTGCCTACTGTGTACCTAGGTATCATGCTAAGCAATGCATGATCTCATTTAATCCTTCAAGAAGCCCAGAGTTAAGTACTTTTATTAGGAGCCTTGTTTTATAAATGAGGAAATTGAGGTTCAGCAAGGCTAAGTACTTTGTTCGTGGCTAGTAACTGGAAGAGACAGGGTTCCGTGTGATCCCCAAGACCATGCTCTTCCCCACAACATTCCACTGACCAGTGTCCTTAGGCTTTTCATCATATGTTTCTCTCAGTTTCCCAGCTTGAATCTGAGCTAATTGAGGGGAACACCTGCATCTTATTTATCTTTATAGTTCCAATGTGCTTGGCAAGGAATAGGTATCATAAATATCTATTTAATAAGAATCAGCTTCCAACTTAATCCACAATTTCACCTTGAAAATCAAACATAAACAAACATGAATCATATTTATGGATGAAATTAGGCAAGGTAGTGTGGCTTAATCATCAAATCCATTAGTCATTAGTAGCCAGTGATATCTGCATATTCTGGAACCTGAGATAAGCTTCTTTTTGTCTTTCTGTCTTTCTTTCATTACGTACTCATTCAACAAACTGTAATAGAGGTAAAATATTGCATAAGGTGCTGTGGGAGCATAAAGAAAAGAACTGACTCTGAAGTGGAGTGTGCAGGAGAGGGTGTTGGAGAAGGTTTCTCAGAGTAGGTATCATAGCCCCGTTGAGCAGCCACTGTACAAGCATTTCAATGTATGCATGATAAATTATGGCAATAATAGCATTACCTAAACAAATAATGGAAATGGAATAATGTTGGCAGAGATCACTTGATTTCAGAATTCTCAGTGAAAGCAACTTATGGAAAGGATCTTGAAGCTTAAGGGCATGAGATTTGCCAGGGCTTAAAGTGTAGGTTTTTGGTAAGAAGTAAAAGACAGGGGAATTAAAAAAAAAGAACCCCAAGACTTCCAGCCAGATGGAGGCGTAGGTGAACACGCCGTGCCTCCGCACACAACCAAACGAGGAAAAAGCAGCAATTTAATTAAACAAAAATAGCCAGATCTGACAGAAAATCGAACTGAGAGGAAGTCCAACAACCAAGGAGTTAAAGAAGACACTTACATCCAGTCTGGTAAGTGGGGCGGAGCCGGGCGGAGAGAGAGCACTCGGCCACTCTGCAGCGAGCTGGGTGGTGAGCGCATGGCAAGACCATGGTTTGTGAAGTAGTACTGGCAACGCTGAAGCACACCCAGATGGGTGTGCCTGACCAAAATGCGACCAGCGCCCAGCCCACCCGGACCCAGCGGGGCCGAGACTGGTGGACCAGGCAGGTCCTAATTCACGTGCAGACAAACCCGGAGAAAAAGCAGGGTGCAACCCATCAAAGCAGGGAAATAAAACCTCAAACCACCGATTGAAAACCCCTGTGGGGGTTGAGGCGGCAGGAGGAACTCCCGGCCTCACAGGAGAGTTCATTGGGGAGACCCATGGGGGCTTGGAACTGTGCGGGCCCGTCCACTGACCCCAGAGTGACCCTGGAGCCAGCGCAGAGGGGCTCAACTTGCTTGTGGGAAGCGGTGTGGGTGCGGAGAGTGGAGCAAGTGCCATTGTTCTCACAGGTTCTGCCCCCACAGGCTGCGTTACAACACAATGACGAGGGTTACCCCAACCCCAGAGCAGCGCCACAAAATAACCACGTGAGTTGACCCACCCTGGTGAACACCTAAGGCTCTGCCCCTTAAAGTAACAGGTGCACCGAGGAAGAAAAAGTGGCCCAAATGAAAGACCACATCAAAGCTCCAGAACTAACCGACCAAGAGGTAGCCAACCTATCAGATGCACAGTTTAAAACACTGGTAATCAGGATGCTCACAGAATTCGACAAAAAATTATCGCAATTACTTGAACAAATGAGGAGAGATCTGCAGGGAACCAACAGGGATAAGAAGGAAACTGGGACTCAAATCAATGGAGTGGACCAACAGAAAGAAAAAAACATCCAACCAGAAATGAATGAAGAAACAAGAATTCAAAAAACAGAGGAGGGGCTCAGAAACCTCAAGGACATCTGTAAACGACCCAATATACGGATCATAGGGCTGCCAGAAGGAAAAGAGGAAGACCAAGGGACTGAAAACTTACTTGAACAAATAATGATGGAGAACTTCCCCAAGCTGGTGAAGGAAATAGACTTTCGGGAAGTCCAGGAAGCTCAGAGAGTCCCAAAGAAGCTGGACCCAAAGAGGAACACATCAAGACACATCATAATGACATTATCCAAGATTAAAGATAAGGAGAGAATCCTAGAAGCAGCAAGAGAAAAGGAGACAGTTACCTACAAAGGAATTCCAGTAAGACTGTCAGCTGATTTCTCAAAAGAGACCTTGCAGGCAAGAAGGGGCTTGAGAGAA
>PVJI01028788.1:0-16075 GCA_004026765.1 Micronycteris hirsuta
CATAAAGTAGACAGGGCGAATTTAAGAAAAGTATAGAAAATAGAGAAGCCAAAGAACTTATATGTATGACCCATGGACATGAACTAAGGCATGGGATGCTAGAGGGTAGGGGAGTGCAAGGTGGAGGGTAAATAAAGGTGAAAAAATTGGACAATTGTAATAGCATAATCAATACAATATACATAAAAAAACTATTAATAAAACATCAAAAAAACAAAAAAAACATAGTCATCCTTAGTGTGGTTTAATTTGTTGGGCATCATCCTGCAAAGCGAAAGGTCTCTTGCTCAATTTTCAGTCAGGGCACATGCCTGGGTTGAGGGTTTGATCCCTGGTTTGGACACTTAGGAGAGGCAACCATTCCACGCATTTTTTTCTCACATTGATGTTTCTCTCCTTCTCTTTCTCCTTCCCTTCCCCTATCTCTAAAAATAAATAAGTGACATATTTTTTAAAAAAGTAAATTAATAAATACAGCAGTTTCAAATAATAAAAGTATAGCACTCACTGATGTGGCTCAGTGGATTGAGTGCTGACCTGCAAATCAAAAGGTCACTTGTTCCATTACCAGTCAGGGCGCATGCCTGGGTTTTGGGCAAGGTCCCCAGTGGGGGGCACACCAGAGGCAACCACACATTGATGTTTCTTTCCCTCTTTTTCTCCCTTCCTTCCCCTTTCTCTAGAAATAAATAAATAAAATCTTTTAAAAAATGTAAAAATTATAGAAGCATATGCTATTGAGGAATTCAAGAAAAAGACCAATAGCCTTTTAAAAAATATTTTGTTCATTTTTAGAGAGAGGGGAAAGGAAGGAGAAAGAGAGAGAGAGAAACATCAATGTGTGGTTGCCTCTTGCATGTCCCCCCTTGGGGACTTGGCCTGTAACCTAGGCATGTGCCCTGACTGGGAATCAAACTGGCAACCCTTTGCCTTGCAGGTTGGTGCTCAACCCACTGAGTGACACCAGCCAGGGTGACTTTTTTTCAAAAAATTTGCTTTGAATGTGAGAAGAAAATAAAATGGTAGCCAAAAGAAGTATGGCTAAAGGAAGCTTTTTATTTCTTTTTTTTTTTTTTAACGATAGAATCTATTAAAGCAGGACAGTTATGAGAGAGGGGAAAATGGGAATTTTTTAAAAGGGAGAACGATTTCCAAATTAGAAAACCTTAAACAAATAAAAGGAAAGTAAATGCAGATGCATGAGAGAGAAGGCTCTTTGGGGAACCTCAGACAAAAAAATATAGTTATTCAGAGACCGATAGTAAGTGGAATAACACAAGAAATGAAGCTTTATAAATGAAATTTATCTTTTAAGTTATTGACAGTCAAGATTACTTTAGTTTTTTTTTTTATTTTATAACTATAGGTGTGACTAATTTGCCCTGGAACGGGGAGGGTCAGATAAAATAAAGTAGGAAAACTCCTTCTTCTCCAAAGTCAAAATCTAAGTTAGTTTCAGGTGTTTGCCATAAAAATATGACAATGCTGAAATGATACAAGTAAATAAACAGAAAAATAACATTTTCTCAGACAATGTTAACAGATTTTAACTTACTTATAATACACTATAAATTACAGAAATGCAATAAATGTCTTTACTTCCTTTGAAATGCTCCCAAAGAAAAGAACAGATATTTTTCCATTTTTCTCATTTACAGCCATGTACCATATTTAGTATTTGGTAGACCAACAACAATGAGCTGTGTTTCTTTCTTGACATTTTTAACTTTTTGAAAATAGGAATTTATATTTATTAACTACCTAAGCTATTAATTTTTTAACATGATTTTCTCTATTTCTTTTTTTTTTTTTTTGCTCTACAGTTTTGGTTAAGAGAATGAACCCCATTAAATTCCAGAACAATATTGATTATTTCGATGGCAGATAAGTTACTCAGTTTAAGGGAGTGAAATAGTGTTTCAGCTGTGAAGTGGTGTGATGTGATGCTGGAAGCTTCTGAACATATTTTATACTTGACAGTAATAATATTGAATTAATGTGTCCCTGCAAGGCTTAGAAAATCTGGTTCAAATTTAGCCCAATTTATCAAGGTTTGGCAGAGTTATAAGAATTAACAAATCATGCTGTGACTTAAAATTAGCATTATGAATATTTAGGAGCTGTTAAAACTGTGGGCTAAATATATAAAATGTCACTGTCATCATATAAAAGCACAGTTTCACACATAAGAGAAGAAGGCTTATTACACCATTCAGTACGGTCCAAAATGCAGCATTTGAATTTGCTTTTGAGATCGACATCTTTAAATGTTTTCTTTTGGTAATAAAAAATCCTCCACATCTACTTCAGAGATGTCATGTCCTCTAATCTGACCTTCTTTTTGTTACTCACACTGCACAGGAAATATACAATGACACTCCAACCTTTTGATAGGTGAATCTGAAGGTTATATGCAGTTGTTTTAACCATAGCTAAATAACATAAAGGACATTTCTAGAGCATCCAGCCCAGGGGATCAAGAAAACTGCACCACTAGGTCCCACAGGACTTCTACTACATAAGGCCACCCTACAAAGACAGGGAGTTGAAGCATATCAATCGAATACACAGAAATAAACAAAAAAGATAGCTAAAGTGGGGAGACATAGAAACAACCCCCAAACAAAAGAAAAGGAGGAATCCTCAGAATAATAGCTATGTGAAACTGAGGCAAGCAATTTATCAAACATAGAGTTCAAAATAATGGTTACAAGGATGCTCAAGGAACTTAGTAAGAACTATAAGCACCTTTGTGGAAACTACATCAACATGAAAAAGGACATAGAAACTATGAATAAGAACCAGTTTGAAATAAAGAATTCAATATCTGAAATAAAGAATTCATTAGAAGGAATTAATAGAAGGCTAGATGAAGCAAAGACTCAAATCAGTGATTTGGAAAACAAGGTAGAAAAAAACACCTATTCAGAGAAATAAAAAGAAGAGTTAAAAAGAACAAGGATAGTTAAAGGGATCTTTGGGACAACATGAAATGCAACAATATCCACATCAAAGGGATACCAGAAGGAGAAGCAAGTGAGCAAGGGATAGAAAACCTGTTTGAAAAGGTAATGACAGAAAACTTCCATCACCCGGTTAAGGAAAAAAGTCACACAAGTTCAGGAAGCACAGAAAATCTGAACCAAGACAAATCTGAAAAGACCCATACCAAGACCCAGCATAATTAAAATGGCAAAATTTAAAGAAAAACACAGAATCTTAAAGGCAGCCAGAGAGAAATAGCTACAAGGGAGTTCCCATAACTGTCAGCTGACTTCTCAACAGAAACACTATAGGCCTGAAGGATTTGGCATGAAGTATCCAAGGTGATGAAGAGCAAAAACCTGCAACAAAGACTACTCTATCCAGCCAGGCTATCCAAGACACAATAAAAAAAAGGGCTAATGGAGTTTATTACCACCAGACCATCATGGCAAGAGATGTTAAAAGGACTCTTTTAAGAAGCATTAGGTACATATAGAGAGGAATATAGGTATAAAAGAAAAAATTGATATCAATAATACCTGAAATGTAAATGAATTAAAGGCTCCAATCAAAAGACAGGGTAACTGAGTGGATAAGAAAACATGAAACATATATAACACTGTCTATGAGAGACACACCTTAGAACAAAAGATTTACACAGACTGAAAGTGAAGGGATGGAAAAAGAAGTATTCTGTGCAAATGGAGACAAAAAAAGCTGAGGAAGCAACACTTATAACTGATAGACTAGACTCCAAAACAAAGGCTATTACAAGAGACAAAGAAGGTTACTACATGATACTAAGGGGCCAATCCAACAAGAGGATATAACCCTTGTAAATATAAATGCACCCAATATAGGAGCACCTAAAATATAAAGAAAATCTTGGTGAACTTTAAGAAAGATATCAACAGTAACAGAGTCATAGTAGGGGATTTTGACACCCCACTGTCACCAATGGATATATCTTTCAGACAAAAATTAACAGAGAAACAGCGACCTTAAATGACACAGTAGGTTGAATAGATTAGTTTGATATTTACAGAATATTTCAACCCAAAAAAGCAGAATACACATTCTTCTCAAGTGCACATGGATCATTCTTAAAGAATAGACCACATTATAGTACACAAAATAAGTTTTAACAAATTCAAGAAAATTGAAATCATATAAAACATCTTCTCAGACCACAACATCATGAAACCAGAAATCAACCTCCATTAAAAAATTCAAAACATTCAAATACATGGAGGTTAAACAACATATTATTAAATAATGAATGGGACATCAATGAAATCAAGAAAGAAATAAAAAACTACCAGGAAACAAAGGAAAATGAAAACACAACATCCCACAACTTTTGGGACACAGTGAAAGCAGTATTGAAAGGGAGGTTCAAAGCATTACAGGCTTACCTCAAAAAGGTAGAAAAATCTCAATTAAACCATCCAACCCTACACTTAAAAGAACTAGAAAAAAACAACAAAGAGTAAGTAGCAGGTAGGAAATAAGATCAGAGTGGAAATAAATGACATAGATACTAAAAACACAGTTCAAAAGATAAATGAATCCAGCACTGGTTCTTTGAAAAGATAAAATTGAGGAATACGTAAGCAGACTCATCAAGAAAAGAGAGGACCCAAATAAATAAAATCAGAAATGGAAGAGGAGAATTAATAACTGACACAAAAGAAATACAAAGGATTATAAGAAATTACTATGAACAACTACATGCCAAGAAATTGGACAACCTGAGCAATATGAATAAATTTCTAGAAACATAAATCTTCCAAAACTGAACCAGGAAGAACCAGAAAACCTATATACCAGTAACAACTAATAAAATTGAAGCAGAAATAAAAAATAAAAAGGAAGACAAGCTCCCATGAAACAAAACTCCTGGATCAGATGGCTTCACAGGCACATTTCACCAATCAGTTAAAGAAAAACCAACACTTATTCTTCTTGAACTATTCCAAAAATTCAAGAGAAAAATTCAAATGAAGCTAATTCCAAAACCAGGTAAAGACACAACAAAGAAAGAAAATTATAGTCCAGTATCCCTGATGAACATACTGAAATCCTCAATAATATAAGCAAACCAGATCAGCAATGCATTAAAAATATCATACTCCATGATCAAGTGGGATTTATCTCAGGGATGCAAAGTTGTTACAATATTCACAAATCAATGAATGTGATACATCACATAAACAAAATGAAAGATAAAAATCACATGATCATATTGATAGATGCAGAGAAAGCATTTGATAAAATCCATCACCCATTTATAATAAAAAAATCTCAGTAAGGTGGGAATAAAGAGATCATACCTCAAAAGAATAAATGCCATATATGAAAAAACTATAGCCAACATTTTACTCAATGGGCAAAAACTAAAAGTGTTCCTCTTAAAATCAGAAACTAAACAGGGGTGTCCACTTTTACCACTCTAATAAACAGTGCTAGAAATCCTAGCCATAGTGATCAAACAAGAAGAAGAAATTAAAGGCATCCAAATTGGAAAAACAAATAAACAAATGGGACTACATCAAATTAAAAAAACCTTAGCACAGCTAACAAAACTGTCATAAAAATTAAAAGACCCATTCTATTGGAGAACATATTTGCCAATGATACATCAGACAAGGGTTCACTCTCCAAAATATATAAAGAACTAGTATGATTCAACACCAGGTAGACAAACAATCAAATTAAGAACTGACAAAGGGTCCTGGCTGGTGTAGATCAGTGGATTGAGCTCAAGCCTGTAAACTAAAGGGTTGCAAATAGTATGAAGTTTCCTTGAAAAATTAAGAATGGAACTACCTTTTGATTCAGCAATTCCACTTCTAGGAATATAGACTGAGAATCACAAAACACCAATACAAAAGGATATATGCACTCCTACATTCATAGCAGCATTTTTACAATAGCAAGATTTGGAAACTGCCTCAGTTCCAATCAGTAGATGAGCAGATTAAATAGCTGTGGTACATGTACACAATAGAATACTACACAGCAGAAAGAAAGAAGGAAATCCTACCTTTTGTGACAGCATGGATGGAACTGGATACTGTTATGCTAAGTGAAGTAAGACAGACAGTAAAAGACAAATACCGCATGATCTCACTCATAATTGGAATCTAATGAACAAAAGAGAATGAGAGGCATAGAAACATGGAACAGACTGACAGCTATAAGAGGGGAGGGGGCAGTTTGGTGCTGGTTGAAAGAAGGGGAAGGTATTATTCAAAGAATATATATGCAGGACCCATGGAGAGTGGTTGGGGATTGCCTGAGGGAGGTGGGCCTGGGGAGAGTGGAGCAAAGAGGGGCAAAATTGGAACAACTGTAATAGCATAAACAATAGAAAGAACAAAATGGTAAAATTTCTAGAAGAAGACTTGTGAAACAAGGGGAAAGATTCATAACATTGGTCTTGGCAATGATTTCCTATTATGACACCAAAATCTTAGGCAACAAAAGTAAATATAGACATGTGAGACAATATCAGACTGAAAATCTACACAACAAAGCAGACAATCCACAGTCAAAAGGGAAACCACAGAATGGAAGAACATATTTGAAAGCCGTATATCTGATAAGAAATTAATCTCCAAAATATATAAGGAACTTTTACAGCTCAACAGCAAAACAAGCAAATAACTAAATTTAAAAAATGAGAAAAGACTTAAGTAGATATTCCCCCAAAGGAGACATACAAATAACTAGCAGCCATATGAAAAGATGCTCAACATTACTAATCATCAGAGGAATGCAGGTCAAAACCGTTTTGAGGTGTCACCTCATACCTGTTAGGATAGTCATTAAAAAATAGAAAATAAGTGTTTTGATGAGAATATAGAGAATGTGGAATCATTACACACTGTTGGTGGGAGTGTAAAATGATGCAGCTACTATGGAAAACAGTATGGAGTTTCCTGAAAAAATTCAAAATAGGACTTCCATATAACCACCAATCCTACATTATGTTATCCAAAAGAATTGAAAATGGGATCAAAGAGATATTTGTATTCATAAGTTCCTTGCAGTATTATTCACAATAGCCAAAAAATGGAAACTACCAAATATTTAAAGACTGATGAATGGATAAGGAAAATGTGTATACATAAATGAAATACTATTCAGCCTTAAAACCAAAAGGATATCCTGTCATGTACTAAAAACATGGATGAACCTTGAGAACATTATACAAAGTGAAATAAACCAGTGACAGAAAGACAAATACTGCATGATCTCTCTTATATGAAGTATCTGAAATAGTTGAATTCATTGAAGGAGAGAGAAACATGGTGTTTACTAGTGACTGGGGGACAGGAAAATGGAAAGTTGCTTTTCCAAGGCTTAAAATTACAGTCACACAGAATAAAAAATTGGAAGTATTCAATTTAGAATATTAACCTTATAGTTAATACTGTACTGTTCACTCAAAATTTTGTTATGGGGTAGATCTCATATTATGTTTCAACCCTCACAGGACATTTGGTCCTGTCCAAAATGTCCATGGAAACATTTGTTTCACATATAAAGGCCTTTGTAATTGTGTCCTGTCAAAAATATCTATGAGCATATTTGGTTAGCATCAAATGGTCATGTCAAAAACACTCATGCTTTGAAAATGTCCCTGAGTTCAAAAAGCCTTATTTAAACCTTTGGCTTATGGAATTAAAACATAAGAAATATTATAATGTTTTATTGGTCCAATACTTGTATTATAGCTGTATTGCAAATAATAACTCTTCTCACCTCAGTATCCTGGCTGGTCACGGCACATAGGGTAGCTTTATAGGCTGGACCACATGTCACTAATCATTTTAATACAGACACAAAAGATAATGGTATAAAGCTTGCCTGTGTTTTATTTAAAAACATAATTACAATTTCTAAGATTTTGTGTCTATTTTAACTTCTAAATAAACTCCAGTCATTTGGGGGGTATGCCTAATTTACACACAAAAAATTGTCATGCCAGATATGGCATTAAACAAGGACATGGTTTTAGAATTGGGGAGAAAAGAAATAGACATAACGAGTTGGTGAATCCCAAAGCAGTGCTAATGTTGCAGGTCTTCTCAAAGTTCAAATAGAATGTAGTCAAAGGAAATGGATGATAAAACATATTTTCATCTTAACTATACAAGGTTGAGTTTTAAATTTGCATACATATAAATCATAGTCTTTAGAAAAACTTCTTCCACTACATTTTAATGTTATTTTAAATCTATTTCCTAACCTTTTTGACTCTGTCTTGAAAATGATTCCATAAAGTCTGAAAAATAATAAACTCAAAGGTCTAAAATTTCCTTAAGTATATATTCTCATCTAACTCAATGTTTCCAGTCATCTTGTTGTACAAATTTGCAGTTCAATGATTCTTGGTTACATACTCCCTTGACCAGATATATCATCTGATACCTACATTATTCCTAACTGCCATTAACTCTATGTGTCCTTGTACTCATTATATCTGATGTGAGATTTTGCTCATCAACATATTCGATATCACTATTATTGTCCTTGTGCAAAATGCAAAGGCAGTGGGTTGGTATTAGAAGTTTGGCCCATGACAGTTCTCATAGTAACTTGTTGCTTTGCTTTGGGACTGGAAAGGTTTCCTTCTACAATGGAAAAACTAATGCTGAAGAACTGCTTATTTCTTTAGTGTCCAATTCTACCCAGCACTTGTTGTTCTATGTACTCTTTCCTGATAAATTGTAGCTTTTAATCATTTTATAATTGCTTCTTTTTTAAAAGTGTGCTCTATTTTTTTCATGTTGAGAGGTCAGAATTGTGCCAATTTATTTCAGAAATGATAGCCTTTTATACAATCTTTGCAAAGAGAAAACCCCTTTAAAAAGAACTACTTGCCCTTATTTAAATTCCTAAATATTTACATTTTATTCAATAGCTTCCTCTGAAAAAGAAATATGGTTGTGCAATCGCTCAGTTTGCAATTCCCACATTAATTTTCTCTGTGGAAGCCTACAGATGCACAGAAATTAAATACAGAATTATGTGGGAAATGAATGATCTATAAATTCATTTGAAATGCCCATACGTACCTCCTTCCAAACAGGGGTGCTTTAAGTGATATGCTGCATTGATTTTCTTGTATGTAACATCACATTGGGTTTGTATGTCTCATTATGCAATGTTATCGCTTTATGGTGCAATGGCTTTTGTGGTGACACTGTGAACATAATATAATGTGATGTGCCATGGCTGCGAAATACCATTAAACTATGATTCTCTAGAGAGTCGGTGAATCATGCCATTTCACCACTGCAGATCCAGAAGGCCGAGAGAACTGCAGGAGGCACATGCTTTGTGGGATATCCAAATTTGTTTGCCATGTACCTCACTGGAGTCATGTAAAATTATATGTTGATAGAATTACTAATAGTAGTAATATCAAAATAATTTGAATTTGATACAAGGACACTCACCTGTTCCTAAAATGAATTGTTACATCCTTCCATTTTTGCATTTATGGAGCAATAATAAAAGAAAATATCGTGCATCTCTGACCTAATATTTTCCTCATGTTGTGCAAAGAATGGAGAGAATTGCTCTTCTCAAACACGGCACTTGCCCTGGGAGAATTGGTCACATTGTTACAGGGAAAATTCAGTGGTTTGTGACTGCTACCTATGACGGGTTTTGCTTTTCTGTCTCTTGGTTTATCATGAATCTTTTAGTCCACAGAGACCTTCAGAGAGGAATAACCTTGGGTTTTTCTTCCTTTTGATGCTTCACTGCAATGATTTGTTTTTGGAAGAGCTTTCATGTCACTATAACACTGAGTTAGAAGAAGATATAAACTACTCTGCTCATCTACAGTCTTAGCATCTTAAAAAGATACATTCCAATAAAAAACAGTTTTTATTGAAATCATTTCAAAATAAATTTCAATATGAAAATTTTCTTGTGGTTCTTATTTTCATCAAAGTAAATGAGTGTCTGTGGTTTAATTTAGAGACTGGATAACTTAAAACCAGCATCAACAATGTTACAAGAATTCTATTACAGCCATAAGACACTACATCTTTGTAAATATTATCTAATTTAATTTCCATAAGTATATATGAATTATTATTGAATTTTATAGACAAAGAAACTACAATTAATCCAGATTTACTTACTTCCCTGTGGTTCTTTTTCAGTCTTGTTCCAGGACCAAAGTCATATTTCTGCTGCTACTTCATCCTGTCAAAAAAAAAAACTTTTAGGGAGGTTTTACTATCCAATTATTTCTTTGTATGTGTGTTTTAATTAAAATAGCAAAAAGATATTCACCACATCATCAAACATTTGAATCCAGTACATTTTTATAAAACATCTTAAAAAGTTATGTAAATGTTATGTAAATGTTGCCCCAAGTCATATTATTAGCTGAAATAAAAATTCTGAGCTCTGAAAGCTCTTAGACAAGTGACATTGTCAGAGCTCATTTAAAAGGAAGGGGGAGGGACATAAATGAACTTGAATGAGGGATCCATGGATGGAGCCAAGAGGGGGTGGGATTGAGGGTGGAAGGTGGGTGTGGGTAGGGTGGGGGGAAGTGGTGGTGGGAAAATTGAGACAACGGTATTAGAGTATCAATAAAAATAAGTAAAAAAATTTTTTTTGCCTTGGTCTTAAATGCGATGAAGTGATGCACCTAAAGAACAGGGATAGGTTCAGGGGAAATATATGTCCATCTGCGTGTCCTCTCTCCATCAGACTAGTGTCAGCTTTTATTTTGCTCCCAACTTTCCCTTCCTCATATTGCCGGTATTAACTATCTACAGAAATGTATTGCTGCTTCGTGTTTTTATCTTCTGTTGATTAATATGTTAATGACTTTCTTTTATATTTATATATAATTCCATAAGTGATATATTTCCTGAATTAATTAAAATACCCATTCCATTCCACTGAGGAAAATGTAGGATGTAATATAGCATGCTCTTCTTTAAAACTTGACCTTGAGGCCCGGCTGGTGTAGCTCAGTGGATTGAGCGCGGGCTGGGAACCAGAGGGTCCCGGTTCGATTCCCAGTCAGGGCATATGCCTGGGTTGCGGGCCAGGTCCCCGTGAGGGCCATGTGAAAGGCAACCATACATTGTTCTTTCTCCCTCCCTTCTCTCTCTGAAAATAAATAAATAAAATCTTTAAAAAAAAAAAAAAAACTTGACCTTGAGTTGCAAGAAGGTTGTTCCTAAACCCATTTAATTCAATATTGTTTTGTCAACATAAAATGCATCTTAATTTTTCATGTTGATGTACATGTGATTATAATATTTACTATGACATTAATAACTTTGAAATATTCATGTATTGTTCTAGATTACTGACATGATAATATGTTGTAGGAGTATTATTAATTTTAAAAGTTCCTGTTAATAAATTGGCTTGTCTCTCATTAATCTCCATAGGATAAAGAATTCTTACATGAAAACATAATCTTGTGTCTACAATTGCAAATTTTTAGTAAAATAATAATAAAATATTTTCATGGCTCTAACTAGTTTTGCTCTCCTATAAACCAATATGTGTATGTGTGTGTATTTGTGTGTGTTTTTAAATATGTATGTTAAATTACACAGTAAGATGATAAGATAGGACTATCCTTGTATTGCTTCTAATTATTTATTAGAAGTTAAAATAGAAGTATAACAGTGTCAATTTTCAGAAATAAAAACTATGATTCAAGAGTTTTGTACATATGCCAAAGTAAAAAGCACATGATGAGAAAAATATATAAATGAGGTCTGTCTGAAACAAAAGCACTCATACTCATTACAGGTGTTTTAATGTGAGACAATACTATATGAATGTTAGTAAGAAAAAATGATCTTTCTTTTGTATTTAAAAAAATGTTTTTTTTTCCTGAACATATCCAGAGTCTACTATTTTTTTTTCTTTTTGGATTTGTAATCATAATGAAATATATAATTCTGAAATTCTGGAACTATTTACAAGAGAGTTGTTCAATCTTGCATTGACATTTTGTGTTGGAAAATGTTTGTCTTCAGGAACTGTTCTTAGCATGGTAATATGTTTAATAGACTTCTTGGACTATATTTAGTTGTGCCAATCAAAAATGTTTTCAGAAATTGGCCAAAATGCTGAGGATTGGGAAGTAGGAGGTGTCAAAATTGACCCTGGTTGAGAATTGGTATTCTAAGGTAAACTCTATTTACTTTAAAGCTCCTGACTTTAGCTCTAAAACTGTCTCCCTAGAAATAATTTTAAGATTATATATTTTTAAATGTGACATTATATTTGCCATTTTCCTTCAATTTACACATTTTCAAAACATCTATTTTTCAATAATTACCTGTGCTTACTTTTTTTAACATACTGCATATTTTATTTGTCAGATATTAACACAGTGGTTTGAACATTGAATGACTTTAAGATCTAAAAGGCCTGCATGTGAGAGCAAAGTCTTGAGCCTTCAAAAAGAACTTTCTTGGACAGATTGGTATTATAAAAATCATACCAGATATTTCCCCAAAATGGATTTTTAATCCTTACCATTTTGGATGTAACAGTTCTTGCTATTCAAATTCCCTGTAAACCTGGTCTCAAAAACCATTTTTGTTTTACCATCTGAGTAGGGTGTTTGGTCTCTCATGCTTGCTCTTCAGAGAACTTTAGTCCTAACCTATTTTTTTTTGCTTAATATCCCCTTTTTCTGTTGACACTTATATTGAATTAGATGTACTGTATGACTAATAGAGGAAATTGATAACATCTAATGTGAGAGAGTTGTTTTCCAAGATTAAGCACATAAATAGTTACCTTCATCGTTACCTTGGACCTTAATAATTTTGTACTCCGTTTAACCTAGAAAATAAATTCTGTAATTGTGGGTAAATGTCTTTATACAGTTTAAGTATTTAAAATTAGTTTTAAAATTTAAAACGAGAAAGTTAAAGTTACAAAAAAGTGTTTACTAGACAACAGTGCAATTCACAAGCTTAGAAATTTCTCAGTTGTCCCTTTTCAAAGTATAGAGCATAATGATAAATCAGATTTTGCTTGAGTTTTTATTTTTTAATTTAGAGATATAAGAATTTAGTTCTTTGTTTACTTTATGTAGGACATTTCCTCAATCAAAACAATGCAGTTGCTTTATTTCCTAATTTCTAAGATTGTTTTTGTCTTTTTTTAAAATTGAGGTACATTTTCTTTGACTTTCCTTCTTTGGTATACTTATTTACTTATTTTTTATCTTAGTTAAAAAATTTATCCATTCAAAAAATGAAATTAGATTCTTCCCCTTTTTCACCTGCTTGAAGAAATAACAACTTGAAATTCTGAAAAGATGGATATAAATTTACCTTTGTATTATCATTGAAAATATGAAAATTGCTAAGGAAATGATCATTTAAATCAAAATAGTTGGGAATATTTACTCTCTTAAGCAAAAGTAAATATAAGGAGTATGGTTATAATGATAGCAGAAAGCTTGGGTTATTTAGGTAAGTGAGTAAGTAAAAGACTTAAAAGTCTTTATCATCTGTATACCTTGGTTTCAACTTGTCTGAGAGAGGTTTCAACTTGTCTGTAAAAATAGAGTTGATAACATTAATACATTATAATAAAAAAGTTTTAATATTATCAATGTATTTCCAATTTAGAAAGATCTTATCTCAATTTGTATTTATTGCTTTTATGCGTGTGAGTGTAGACTACATACATGTATTTATAGGAGAGTGAACCATGTGCTCTGGTTGTTCCTCTTTTATAGTTTGAGCATGCATGCCAATTAGAATTAACACTTACATTGTAACCAATGCAATTATTTCACTTCCAAACAGAGGTACAGATTTCATTTAGATTTTCCATTGTATTTTCAAGGTTAGGTCTTGTTATATAGCTATGGCTCTTATATTTGATCCAAAATATTAGTTCTAAGAAAGCATATTTCTCATTTCTTTTTGTCATATCAGTCTCTTTTCTTCCTTCTTATCCCCACTGTGTAGTATATCCATGGTCTGCTAGAACATGATTAGAAAGTGAGCTTAATGATACCTCTATTGATCAGGAAGGTCTCAGTTACACTAGGGTAAAAACAAAAACCTTCCAATCTTAGTGGCTTGAAGTAAAAAAAAAATATTTTATACTTGTTCTCACTGTGTACAGCAAGGGTCATTGTGGACTCTCTTCTGTATCACTGCCACTCTGGGTTCTGTGATAAAAGGACAACCTTACCTGGAATATTGTCCCTCTGGCAGAGGGAAAGAGAGACTGGAGAATTGCACACTGGCTCTTTATTCTACCAAGAGTGATTCTTATATTTTACCCATATTTCAGTGGCCAAAGAAGTTAAGTAACCACTCCTTACTTCTGGATTCAGAGAGCAAGATTATTATTTCATTGCCCTGGAATTTGTGGGCAACATCAACACAATATTTAACTATCACCGTCTACCTCTTATGTTACAAAATAAGTTCATTCTTCTTCCAATATGCAGAATGTACTAACCATTCTTTCAAGTGAGTTCACAAAAAAGTCTAAGCCAGTCACTGGGTCCAACTCAAATCCCAGAAGCTTTAAATTATGCCCAGTTCACAGGAATGTTCTCTGGGACTTGAGACTTGTGAACTAAGGAAACATAAAATCTTTCTTTCTTCTTCATTCCATCCTCCCAATATAGTGCTGGGATAGGCATGATATCCAGAATAAATACTCTCATCTAGAATGGGAGCAGTGGGCAACAAACAACAGTTACTAGCTTGTAGCAAACTGAAACCTACCTAAACCAGCACTATTTGTCCCTCTACCCCGAGAATGGGGAACATTCTTTAAGTTTTAGTTGTTCTTTGAGGATGTCTGCCATACATTGTTTTTTTTTCTTTTTTTAATCTTTTTTTTGCATTTTTTAATTAATTTTTTTGTTTAATTATAGTTATTTGCATCCTCTCCCCTCCCCCCTCCCTTCCCATCCCATCCCACCTCCCCCACCAGCCTCCCTCCTCCCCCTTAGTTCTGTCCATATGTCCTCTACAGTGATTCCTGAAAACTCTTCTCCCCATTGTCGCCTCCCCCCTCTCCACTGTCTATTGTTAGGCTGTTCTTAATTTCAGTGTCTCTGGTTATGTTTTGCTTGCTTTCTGCTTTTGTTGGTTATGATCTGGTTAAAGGTGAGATCATATGGTATTTGTCCCTCACTGCCTGGCTTACTTCACTTAGCATACTTCACTTCACTTCAGTTCCATCCATGCTGTTGCAAAGGGTATAAGCTCCTTCTTCCTCACTGCTGCGTAGAATTCCATTGTATAAATGTACCATAGTTTCTTGATCAATTCATTTGTAGATGGGCATCTAGGTTGTTTCCAGCACTTAGCTATTGTGAATTGTGCTGCTATGAACATAGGAGTGCAAAGGTTCTTTTGAATTGTTTTTTCAGGATTCTTAGGGTATAATCCCAGTAGTGGAATTGCTGGGTCGAAAGACTGTTCCATTTTCATTTTTCTGAGGAAGTTCCATACTGTTTTCCACAGTTGTTGCAGCAGTCTGCATTCCCACCAACAGTGCAGTAGGGTTCCCTTTTCTCCACATCCCCTCAAACAGTTATCTGTTGCTTTGTTGATGATGGCCATTCTGACTAGTGTGAGGTGGTATCTCATTGTGGTTTTAATTTGCATCTCTCTGATGGCTAATAACGTTGAGCATCTTTTCATATGATTCTGGGCCCTCTTTATGTCTTTTTTTGAGAAGTGTCTGTTCATGTCTATTGCCCATTTTTTAATTGGGTTTTTTGTCTTCCTGGAGTGGAGTCGTATGAGTTCTTTGTATATTTTGGAGATCAGACCCTTGTCTGAGGTATCATTGGCAAATATGTTTTCCCATACGGTTGGTTCTCTTTTTATATTAATACTATTTTCTTTAGCCCCACAGAAGCTCTTTATTTTGATAAGATCCCATTTGTTTATTCTTTCCTTTATGTCCCTAGCTCTAGGGGACATATCATTGAAGATGTTGCTGCGTGGAATGTCTGAGATTTTCCTACCGATGTTTTCCTCTAGAAGTTTAATGGTGTCACGACTTACATTTAAGTCATTTATCCACC
>PVJI01028789.1:0-16080 GCA_004026765.1 Micronycteris hirsuta
TGTCCGTGGGTCCAAAACCTGCACTGCACCCAGGAGTGAGTCAGCATCCCAAGGAGCGAATCTGGGGTGATTTAACATCATAAACAGACAAACGTGTAAGGTTATGTCAGAACAGGAGGCGCAGGCCCAAGCGCATGGACAGCGTGGATTTCCACATCCTGGGGCGTTTTGTGTGATCCTTCGGGGGAATTCACAAGTGCTGTTAATAGCCTTCGACCTTAGATGTCGATCACGGTCAAACAGGAGGACTTACAATGAGGAAGCACGGTCCAGGGGGTAAAGGTCAGGCAGCACACTAAAATACTGCTTAATATACAGAGCAGTGCACAGCGCCCAAAAGTGCTGAGGCAGGAGAAACGGCTATCGATTAAATCTGGGGCTGCCACGACCGCTAAAGCCATAAACCGTAATGGATCACCGAGGGAACGCCCACGGCCCTAGCAAGGCTGTGGGAAGCCCGGCTCCGGTGACTCTCCTAATTAAGGCGAGTGTAGAAAACATATGCTGCATTCTTTTTTTAAGCTAAACCTTTCCAGGTGGGGTCAAAGTGGCATCTTTATTTCCACCTGCAACAGCAGCCTCCTGCGGTCCGTTCCTGGAGAGGATTTACTACGCACAGAAGGAACCGCCCGGAGACCACAGAGGGTGCCTTTTCCGTGTGGGTAATTTGGCCTTGGAAAAGTTCAAGCGCAAAGTCCCCATGGTCCTCCATCAGACTGCCTGCTGGGAGCTGTCGTGGTGCCAGCAGCCCCAGCAGCTGGGCTCTGCCCCCACCCTGCCCCCACCAGTGCTGCCATTCTCCAAGGTCAGAGAAGGTCTCCAGAGACACTAATGCGTGGGCCTCATACCCCATTAGCAAGGCAATGAGGGCAAGTGTCATCTTAGCCGAAGGACAATCACAAGATTACTTTCCTAAAGCATGCAGGATGCAAAGGTCACAAATGAGACCCAGGTCACCAAGACAGAGCCGCTCGGACTCTGTGAGCGAACCCAGGCTCCAGGGATCCTGGACCCCCAGCCCTGAGACGGTTCCCTTCTTTACTCTGTGCCCTCCACTCTCCGGCCTCCAGGCGAATCTCTCCTACATGTCTGGGGTCCTGAGCCATGAGGGCTGCTGGGTATGGTCCACGGGCCTCACTCGGGGAGAATCGACCCGAGTTTTCCTGCTTGTCCAGAGACTTGGCCTCTACAACCTCTAGCTGGTATCTTCTCCAGTGTCTGCAAGTGACGGTCCCTTCCCCAGGCTTGGAAATAACTGAATAATTAAACATCCCACTGAGCCCTGTTAGTTCCGTGCTGGAAAAAAACGAGCCCTGGTCCACCCTGCCTTCACCTCCAGGCCTCCTCCTGCCCACACCCGGCGGGAGGTCCCCGAGAAGCTGCCCCCACTGCACCCTGGTTGGCTGGCTGGCTTCCCAGCTACTGCTATTCTCCGCTCTACCACATGGTGGCACTGTTCTCTGGGCATCTTTCTCCCTCACTCTGGCCTGGGGGTACACACAGCTCTGACTTAAGCTCCCAGAGGCAGCCTTTTCTCTCCATTTCACTGCCCCCTCTTCCAGAGGCCTGGGCAAGAACACGTTTGAGAATATCCGAACCCGTCAGCCTACCCTGCCCTCAAAGCAGCCCCTCTCCACTGGACGTGAACCAGGGTCCCAGGCCAGGGCCCAGGTGCCTGGATGACCCTGACTTAAAGCAAGTGTCCTGTATCCTGCAGAAGGGGCACAGCACCCTGAGGTCCCACCTGGAGGCCAAAGCCCCTGGTCCTGCTTTCCCCAGGAGGCCCCCCAACAAACAGGAACCCCCAGTGAGCCACCAGGACATCCCCACTCCAAATCTCACACCACCCCCTCCCAGCAGAGCGAGGCTCTGAGATCAGACCTGTGGCTAAACTGCAGTCCCACCCCCGACTAGTCAGTGGCCAGACCTTCGTGCTAAGTCTCAGCTTCTCTGGCTACACAATGGAAATCACATCACTAAAGTCAGGTGTTGTGTGCCAGGCACCTGGCATAGTACTTGGTATACAGTAGATGCTCAATCAGTGCATCTTGCTCCCTTTTCTTCTCTCCTTGCCCACATGCCAAGCTCCTTTACTCTAAACTCTTCAACCGGCCGCGAGGGCCCATCCGTCTCAGCCATTTTCAAGAGGCAGTTCTATTTGTTTAGGAATCAGAACAAAAATCACCAGTACAATACACAGAAGGTGAGGTTTGTAAATGCAGGATAACAAAGACAGACTCGTCGTATTTTTCAGGATACAGGATTCGTTGGTTGGGAAGATGAAGACCCAAACTACCAGTGGCTCAGCAGCTTACACAAGACCAAGGTTTTCCCTCTGGCGAACTGGGCTGCTCTGGTGGGAGCTCCCTGTGTGGGGACACGGGCTCACTCGTTCCATACGGTCACCTGTCCATCCCTGGGCCATTGCACTGGCCCCTGGGGCTGGAAGTGCCTTGGCACCATATCAGCACTGCAGCCATCAGACACCGGGAGAAACAAAGAAGGGGGGAGCAGCACTCCCTGAGCACACACAGGTTCTGCGGGTCACCCTTCCATGGTATTTAGAGCTCTGTCCCACCAAACTCCAGGGGGGCTGGGAGGTCAGAGCGGCTGCTCCAGACCCGGCTGAAAAGGCTAATTCCATGGAGAAGGAGAATGGTGTGTGAGAAACACGCCATGGCCACAGTGTTGACCAGGGGTCTTCTCTGCCAAAACAGACATCGAAGCCCAGATAATCCATGTCAGATGCCAACCGTCCAAGCTGCAAGGAACAACCTATGTATTTCAAACAAATCCATAAAGAAAATTTAACATCAGCCCGAAACACATGTATAAATGACAAAGACCTTCCGCTAAATCAAGGGAATATGGCCGTGCAAGAAAACAGCAAACGTTTTGTCTTGTAAAATCACCAATTCTTAGAGCTGGCAGAAATCTTAAAGGTGATTTATCAATAGTAAAACCATCCACTTAATATGAGAATCCTCTCTACGGCCATCGTGAGGAAAGCCAGCCCATCTTTGCTGGAACACTCTCTGGGATGGTCCCTGGAGCCAGCCAGCAGGGGACGATGGTTGGAGCCTGAACCTGACACACTGGGCCACCGTCAGGCCACAGTGTCAGAACTGCAGTCTCGGAATTCATCGAGGGCACGATGCCTGGGCTATAGCACCGTGTTCCCATTGGCTTGGATGGGGAGGTAAATCTGCATAAAAGAAACCTTTCCCCACAACACACAGGTGACGTCGGCTTGGCTGTGCGTCAGTAAAGCCATTTTACTTAGACACTCCAGGGCTCTGCAAGATTTTATTCTGTGTTTGTACATAAAATTTGTGAAGTTGTCTCCTGCTGAATGAGATACAGAGAGGGTAAGCTTTTTTAAAAGTCACATCAAATTCTGACACCTGTGCCCTCTCCCCAGGAGGCGCACTACAGTGTCAGCTATTACCAGGGTGTTCTGCCTTCCCGGGGCTACCAACGGTCCTGGGAGCCCCTCTGAGGCAGGCCCCTGGGGCCAGGCTTTCCTGAATCCATGCCCCCCGCCGCCCCCCGCCACAACTGGGTTTATTGAAGAGGAAGCACCTGCACAACAAAGGAATCCAGCAGCCAGGTGAGACTGTATTAGATGATGAAACCTGAAGAAGAATGAGTGAGGACAGAGGGCGGGACAGGAAGGGGAGGCAGCCGAGAGGGGCGGGCGAGCGAGAAAGGGACAGAGAGGTTAAGAAAAGCGTGTTTAAGATCGTAGCAAAGACTGGGTATCTGCAAAGCAGGTTGCACTCAAAAGATCACCTACTCAAAGCTAAAACCTCATGAACACATTTCAAGCTGGAAGTTATTAGTGCCACAGTAAGTAACTGGGAAATGAGGGGCTTGAGCTAAAAGGCGGAACGCAGACGAGAAGTCGGAACTTGGAGATTAGTAATTAATGTCATAGTTGTGATGTGTTTTTCTCCCCAAAGGGAACTGCACCATTTTTTTCTCAGGATTTCAAGCTCTCTGCATGCAATGGTACTGCCGGTCTTTGTTAACCCAAGCTAAATATTTCTAAAGTATATTGTATAATACACCAAGTCTCCTTGATCTCCAAAATCCCAGGGAAAGAACATTATAGAAAATGCCTTCCCCTTTCGTGGCTGATTTTTACTTGATCACTCCTGTTCAACCGTTAACTTTTCACAAAATAACCTTAAATCTCATGCAGCCCGTTCTTATGAAGATACTTTATTTCTGTGCTCTTGGTCCTCATTCAGAAATCTACGCGTCGCTGTGGGACACAGTGTCCCAGCAGAGGTGCAACCTCACGCACGCCGTCCGCCCTGGGGTGCAAACACCCATAAAATGTGCGACGGAGGCCTCCCTCTGCAAAGCCGTGTGGTGGACCGCCGGGGCCATAAATCCATGGTGTGTGAAGACTGGAGCCAGGTCAGGTCGAGAGGTCGCAGAAGGAATTGCTCCCCCATCTACACCAAATGCACCTGTACCCCAACAAATCTGGTGTGTGCTTATACCAAGAAGGGCAGCAAGCATTTTAACTGGTAATAATAGTAAAACACCTGGGGACTTTTTTCAACAGAGTCACTTGGCATGCAACGGGTTAATGAAGTGCTTGGAAAGACTCCAAATAACACTGCCAGGTTCAAGGCTGAGGGGTTTTCCATGCTGGCTAAAGAATTAGGAACTAATTATTCATTTTCACATTTTAAGGCCATTGCAAAATAGAGATACTGAAAATAATTGCTTTGTTCACGGGACGGTCATCATGCCGAGTTGCTGGGGCTCCCAGCACTGGTTCAGCGTCAAGGTGGGGGGCAAGCCGATCTGAACCCCATGCAGCAGCACTCATTCCTCCACGCCCCCCCTCCGCCACCCCAGTTATGCTAGGAGAGCTAAGTGGTAGATTCGTTGAGCTAAACTAGTGTTGATAACACCGCCAAAGTCCCTGTGAAAATCAATAGGAATCCAGCAAGTGTTCCTACTGAACATCTCAGTGAAAATGTGAATGTGACCCCGGGGTTCTTCTGTGTATTTATCTAAATGTTCCGTGTACAGCCTAACTGTGGTGGTCCTGATCTGATCTCCGGCCTGGGAAGCAGTCACTCAGGCAACCTAGAGCCCCAGGCCCCCAAATGGGATCACAAGGAACAATTGATGGTCTTGTCTCATAAAACAATAGTGGCTTCAGACCTCCCTTCTGTCTCCCCCTCTTCCCCAGGACGGTGTCCTCGGAGAGTGGACGCCGCCACCGGCCTCTCTGCAGCAGACAGCCAAGGACGCGGACAAACCCTGGCTCTGAGCAGTGGCACCAGCACCGACCAAAGGCATCCCCATGGCTGTGCTGTCCCCGGGGGTCCAGAAGACACAACACACACAGACACACAGGTGTACAGAGATGCCCACACACACCACACACACAGACACACAGCTGTACAGAGATGCCGACATACTACGCACACAGACACGTACCACACACAGACACCCAGGTGTACAGAGACGCCCACACATACTACACACACAGGGACACACCACACACAGGCACACACACACACACCCTGTCGTCGCTGAGGCTCAGGAAGAGGAACAAACACGCAGATCTCTGCCTGATGTGTTGGGCTTTGGGAAAGTCACTCACTTATTCAAGCCTCAGCGCCTTTTCCAAACATGTGTGAAAATAATGAGAAAATAGTTAAGGTACACAAAAGGCATAAAAATAGACTGTCCGGGACACCTGTGACACTGGCGCCCAGCTTGGGAACCAGCACGACCCCGCCAGGGCTGTCCCCTGAGCCCCGCCCCCAGGCGGAGAGGATGCAGTGAATCCTTGACACACCTCCCTATGCTCCCCGCAGGTCCTTCTCCACACCATGCGGCCCGTGGGAGTGCCTGCTGTGTGCACCGGCTTGCCATCTTTGGGAACTCTGTTTTCCCCTCGGGACTGTATTTACGAGTCATACATTGATATGTAACTGATTACGTAGTTGTGACTCCTTCCTCTTCACTACTGCACAATATCCTATTTTATCCGAATATGCCACAATTTATCGGTGGACGTTGGAGTTTTCTCCAACTTTACGTTTTACAAACAATGCCGGTACACAAATTTGTGTGCGTATCTCTTCCACTTAAGGCAGAGCCGCTAAGCTGCTGCGCTGACCACTTCGGGCACGAGTGCATTATGGGTGTGCCGAGGAAGGTGTGTCTCCTGCTCTCAGATTGGCTGGGTCAGGGTCTGGGCTGACCGAGCCCCGATCTGGTCCTTTGCACTTCCAAGCTGCCTCACCTGTTTCCCGCAGCGCACGCCGTGAGGTAAGAATCAGAGCCATCCACGCCCACTCTCGAGGGACACTGACAACGGAAACCGGACCCTGCTGACCCCATGAACGGGACCTTCTATTCCACGCCATCGGCCTTACTTGACTTTCCAGATTCTCTTGCTCAAATTACTCCACTGCTCACTGCAGACACTTCCTGAATGCTCACCCACTCTTCCGTGGAAAGTGTCGCCAGACAGTTGGACCCCCAAGAGTCTTTGAATCCTTTGCCTCAAAATCCTTGCCTTGGTGCCCCCACCACTCCTGGACGGTTGCATCCTGATCACACCGAAATTCCCTGTCCCCTCGGCCTCTGGTCGTGCCTTTCCCCTTCCGAGATACTGCCAGAGCTCTGCATCGGTGGTCCGCAATAAACCCCGGTTTGCCTTATCCACAGGTTGCTGGTACGACTTGGGGAGCCGGTATTTGCATTTAAGAGAAATACCACATTGCCCTGTATAAGATGCAGTTTTTTGCCCAAATTTTTGAGGGAGAGACAAGGATGCGCATTATGCATGGGTATAATGATTACATATGATGGGTACAGTAATCCTATGTATAAAGTGCATAAAAATGTAGGTGCACATTATACACAGCGAAATACGGTATTAACATTTTCCATATGTGACTGGCAGCAAAAGCTTTGAGAAGCAAGTCTCCTTAGCGCATTATCAGCTTTACTAGACAGTGGCCAATTGTATCAATTTAAGCCCGGCTTTCTCATCTGTAAAGTATAGTGGATGGCAAAGACAATGCTGAAATTCCTTTCTGATCTTAAAAATGCTTTTATCTTCTGCTTACAACAGGAGCTCATTCTGAAAACCAAACACACGCGCGTGTATGACTGTGTGTACAGCAAAACCTCATCTACTTTGTCTTGTAAGGGAAGGTATTTTTAAATGATTTCGATTGAGAAAGAAAATGAAGCAAAGAGAAGAAAAATTAACCAGCATTTTTCGATGATCTAAGAAGTGGAAAAAGGAACCAAGCCTCCAAGCCTTCTCAAGAATATCCTATAAGGACGCCTTTTTCATAAGTTCTATTAGTGGGATATTTATAGCAGGATATGGAATACATGGCCCATGGACCATTGCCTCCCTCTCCCTTGCCCCTGGCAGACATTACAAAGCGATCCCAGCATCATTCCACAGTGTAGAGTCCCTGTCACGATCCTTCTCCACAGCCAGCCAGCACCAATCAACTCAGGCTGGCAGAGATAACGCCTTTGTCTCTGCTCCTCCACACCAAGCACCCTGGTCCACTTTCTGCCATCCTCCCTCGCTGTGCTTATCCTCGACTGGACGCTCTGATGCCTCCCCTTGGCTACCTTCCTTATGGCCCTTTTCAAAGTCAAATTCAAGTTGAATCCCCTGCGTGACAATTTCTCCTGCAACCTGATGTGATGGTGGCCTGTCCCATCGTAAACTCAAGTGGAACTTCAGCCTGAAGCCATCCCCAACGACCTGCCATTCTCGAAACATAAATGCTTGTTAGTGCTTCTGTGCACATGTTTTCCTCGACTCTCTTCCTCCCCTTTCCCAGCCCAGCCAAGGCTCGCTTCAAGATTCATTTCAGGTGTCACCTGCTTTTTAAAGTCAGAAGGGAAGTGCCTCCTTCTTTAACAGTGAGGCCTGCCCTTTCCCGAACTCCCAAAGCATCCCAGGCCTTCCTCCTTTCCTGCGAGGGTCCCATTGTCATGGGGCTGTTCCATCGCCCTTCCTCAAAGAGAGCTGAGGGCTGAGATTTGCATTCCCCCACCCATCAGAGCCCCAGGCACGGCATTAGTGATCAAGAAATGTTTGCGGAGTTACAATGACAGAAATTAGATTTACTTCCACCAACAGAACTAGTCCAACTTTCCCAGCAAATTCCCAATTTCACGAAATTGTATTATTACTTCCATTGGGCATAATTCATGAATACATAACCATGATTTCATGTATAGAATTCTGTTCAGACTTTTCTCATGAATAAGTTCACAGAGCAGGAAAAGAGTCTTTTTGCCAGGTTCTCTGGCCCCCCTCAGGTAAGGGGAGCACAGAGTTCCATGTGCTGGAACAGGACACACACCCCTGTCCCTACCTCACCACCATGGGTGGGCCGACCCCACAGCAAGCAGTTGCTGGGAGAGAAGGAAGGAAAGAGGGTGACCCCTAAGGGGGTTGGCCACGGCCATCAGGAGCAACGTCCCAGGTCAGCGTCACTGTAATGCAGGACGCGTCAGGAAGAACCTGGCACACCTCTCAGCGTGCAGACTGAGGAAAGCAGCTGCTGGACTCTTCGAGAACGTATCGCACGGCTGGCCAGGGGCACGGAGGGCTGGAGTCCGGGCTCTCCTTGAGCAATGGTTTGCAGTCTGGTCGTTTTCTGGTTGTTTGGGGAGTTGATGATAAAGACAAAGAATAGCTGAGAGGAAGCACATGTCTTCTACTCCTGAGTTCTCTCGGGCAGCCCGTTTTTCAGATACGGACGTGGGAGAAAGGACACATTACAAAGTAAACCGCCTTCCCCATAAATACGATCAGCAGGAAGGATTCGCCGTAGCTGGAAAGAGTTGGGATCACGTATGACGACCCCTAAAGTGGGAAAACCAAGACGACAGGGAATCGCCAGGCACGGTCACGTCACGCTGCGTGCGCTGAATTCCACCGTAGGGTGGCCAAAGCGACCGGATCGATAATTTCAAAGTCCAACACTGTTGTCTTGGAAACAGAATGGCTCACCCCTGCGTGCGGCTGATCGATGGCACAGCAATCAAATCGCACATAATGCTCTCACTAGGTTGCGCGCCTGGCAAATTTTGGACACATGGGTAATTAGAATTCCAGGCAGGTTTCCTGTCACAGCAGGTTAGAGTCTTAACCAACACAAAGGATTAAGGTATTATAGATTTGAAACTACACAATTTTCTATTTTCTTGGTCCCTTCCCCAAATCCGCAATCGCTCTCAACCAAGTTCCGTGTTACGTAAACGGTTTCCCGGCCACCGGCAAGACGGCTTATTTTCATCTGGGAATTTGTAAAGGCGCGATGACAGATACCGCATTTTAATCACTCGTCACCCGTATGCAATATCTGGAAAAGCTGCGCACCTCTTCATCCTGTATCCTTTGGAAAACACCATAAATATTTCGTTAGAGGGGCTCACTTTGAGGTAGCAAGCGATTTGCCACGGTTCTAGCTGGGGGGTCATGAATGATGATTAAAATGTTTTCAAATGTGAATGAAGCTGCTGGGACGATCAACGTGAAGGAAACGGAGGTTTGAGGACACGGTGAGCACTCTTGAAAATAAAAAGAAAAAAATAATAACCGGGAAAAAATATCTCTCCTGACCCCAAGCCTAGGAACAGAAGAATTACGATCAGTACATGATTATGCGGGAGAAATGGCCAATGAACGCCCAGATGTGCAGGCCCCGCCTTGCTCTTCCTTTTGTATTAGAGGGGGCGCCCCCCTCCCAGGCCCGGTTTGGAGTCCCCACTTTCCCCATCACTAAGCCCTCCTCTCTCCCACAGAAATGGATCTCTCTCTTTCTCTCCATCTGCAACTGTCCGTGCACAAGACTCTCCCATCTTTAAAAATGATCATTTCGCCCGGCTGGTGTAGCTCAGTGGATTGAGCGTGGGCTGGGAACCAGAGGGTCCCAGTTCGATTCCCAGTCGGGGCACATGCCTGGGTTGCAGGCCAGGTCCCCAGTGAGGGCCATGTGAGAGGCAACCATACATTGCTGTTTCTCTCCCTCTCTTTCTCCCTCCCTTCTCCTCTCTCTGAAAATAAATAAATAAAATCTTAAAAAAAAAAAGATCATTTCCTCACCCTACAGCATCCAACGCCTCTACTACTCTCTACAGCTAATCTCTTGAAAGCTGTGTAAACCCAGTGTCTCACTTCTCACTCACTTCATCTTCCACCTTTCCTGCTTCTGTGGCCAGCAGGCCTTTGAGACAGCATTGCACTTTGGTTAGAAATGTGTGAGAAATAACGCCCTGGCTGGTGTAGCTCAGTGGATTGAGCGCGGGCTGGGAACCACACGGTCCCGGTTCGATTCCCGGTCAGGGCACATGCCTGGGTTGCGAGCCAGGTCCCCAGTGAGGGCCATATGAGACGCAACCATACATTGCTGTTTCTCCCTCTCTTTCTCCATCCCTTCTCCTCTCTCTAAAAATAAATAAATAAGATATTTTTTTAAAAAAATAGAAAAAAAAGAAATGTGTGAGACAGGCGGGAAGAACGGGTGACCTGATCCAAGAGCCTCTATTTGATGCTGTGCAGAGAGGTGGGCGGAGTCGGTATCCACTTCAGCACCGGGGGGGGGGGGAGGCAAGAGTGGTTTATTTTTTTTTCTTTAAAGAAAAAGCTTGGGGTTTGTGAGGGATAGGGGAGGGGTTAGTCTCTCGTTCTTCCAGGTGAGGTCCTCAGGGTTCCAGGATGTGAGGCAGGACAACGGGTTAGGTAAAAGGCCAGGCTGTTCCCAGGTACAGGGGAGTCAATCTGCCCACAGGCCATTGTGGCTGGCGCCGGGTGTCTGTCGTGCCTGGTGGGAGAGAGTTTCAATTCTACCAAGTGAGTCAGGACAACTGAGTCATAGGCAGTCCAGCAGGTTGGAATCTGGCCTGACTAGGTCATTAGCAGGCTGGGGGTTAGGGACCTGGCCTGACCCTTTCAACTTCCATATTGATATAAATCCAAAAATACCTGTTAGCATCGGACCTGCCTGACAGCCCCGGACACCCTGCAGGTCAAGACCCTCCTTCCTGTGGGTCCCTTGACACCCGACTTCCCCAATACTCCCCCCACCCCAGCCTTCCTCCCTCATCTGGGGTCTCTGCCTCCCCGGCTCCTCCTCCCCTGGTGGACCTGGAGCCAGAGCTCCTCCCGAGGGTGCCCCCTACCGGCCTTCCTTAGGGTGCCCCCTACCGGCCTTCCTTAGTCTTTGTTCTCCGTAGGCAGTTTCACCCACGCCCGTGCCTTCCACTAGCGTTTCTGGTCCCTGAGACCCTCCAGATCAAACCTCTCCTCTGGGCTCCCCAACAGCGCGCTTCGCCCCACGGTGAAATCGCGAACCGAACGGCTGGAAGGCACCTCGGCCTCAAATGCGTACAAGATTGACCTTGGGGCCCACCACCCCGGGGACCTTACTACCCCGGCGTTCTCAGTCTCGGTGAAGGGCAGCCGGCCCGTGTCCACACCCCGCCACGCCCTCTGCCGTCCCGGACCCGCGCTGCCTCCCTCTCTCATAGAGGCTCCCCCTATGGCCCACCTCCGAGTAGTCTTCCTGCGCCCTCCCCTCCTCCAGCGCATTTCCTGCAAAGCAGGCCGGGTGACCTTTCCAAACCCAAATCTGATGACGGGAACGTGGCTATAAACAGCATCAGTGACTTCTCGCAAATCACGAATTAAAGGTCCAACACCCACGTGTCCGGCCACTGCCCCGCTTCCAGCATCAGCTACTGCGTCTTCTACCTCGCTGTCTCCTCTCCAGCCGCAGCGATCGGACCTTCGGTGCCGTGAGCTCCGCAAGCCTTTCCACGCCTGCACCTTCGGTCACTCCCCGGCGCAGGAGGCTCCCTGTCCTCCCCTGGCGCCACCTCCAGCCACGAGAACAGCCTGTCCGCTTCCGCCAACGGCTCGCCTTCTGCCAGAAGACGTCTTGCGCCACAGGCTGGGCCAGGCTCCTTTCTTACACGTTTTCACAGAAACTCATCCTGCCTTCAGAGGATCAGCTACCTTTACAAGGACACATCCGTCAGCACCATTCCCCTCCCGACGGAAACCTCCGTGGGGTTAACTTGGCGTCTGCTTTTGCTGGCCCTCTTTCCAAGCAGCCCAGCAGAATCCCCGGCCCCTAAAGCTCACTTCATAAACAATGTGTTTAATGAAGAAGGCTTTGTAAGAGAGTTCACCTACAGTCTATATTTCTGCCATCGAAAGCGTGATACAATGTCTAGGACTGTCTCTCAGGTGACTCACAGGGCTACACTGCCTGAAGGCAGGTTTGAGAAAAGTCCTGGACACTGTTGGGGGGCAGGGGGAGGCGGAGTCCTTCTATTTTAGGGCAAAGGGTTAGAAAATCCACCAAACGACTCCCCAGCAGTCGCTCCATGGGAGCAATTGCCAACGGGAAGGTGCGGTGACCATAAATGTGAGCAAGAAACAAAAGGCCCTACTCTTTTTTTTAATTGAATTGATTGGGGCGGCACGGGTTAACAAAATTACACAGGTTTCAGGTGCACAGTTCTCCATACAAGGCTGTCTATTTCTTTTGCAGCTGACTCTACACCTCACGAAGTATTACAGGTACGTTCCAGAAAGGTGACAAGACTTGCTCAAACTCCTGTAATGTAGGACCCAATAACTCCGCTGTATCTGCGCCTTCCCTGTCTCTAACATTGGGCTCCCTTCCCAGAGGACACATGATAAAGTGGATTAATTAAAAGGAGCATGGTAGGGACACCATAAAAATCACTCATTTAAGGCATATTTATGCAGCACACTCTCCCTTCGGGGGCTGCGTAGGTACCGCAGAGCCGAAAACAAGGCAGACACAGGGTCTTCCCTCGTGGACCCTACATTAATGAACGTAATTACAGACTGTGAGAGTTGCTATAAAATATACAAACAAGGCCGGGGACAGCCACGTTCCATTCTGACTGGAACAATGGGTCACCGAGAAATGACATTGGAGTGTAGGGTTACTGACCTCCAGGGCACAGGCATTGCGGGGTTGGGGGTGACACAGAGGGAGTGAAGGACAAGAAGCATGGGCTCCACCAAGCGCCGAGGCCCAAGGCCGAGCCTTTAGGAGAGGCCTTTGCGTCATTTCCGGGGTGGCAGCGGCATTAAGATCCTGTCGCAGGGATGTCTCAGACCCACTTTCCACCTGTCTTCCTTACAGTGTGCGACCTCCTTTCCCGGCAGTGACCTCGTCTGTCACAGAACCAGCCCAGCGACCTGACGTCCACGCCCCCCACTCTTCCCCCCCCCCAACCACAGCAGCCTGAGTCTGCCCCCCACGGGGCTTTCATCCAGGTGACAAATAGCACATAATGCTCCAGTGCTTAATTAGGCACCTACTGTATGTTCTTGCTGATACCGCAACGGACGTGAATGGGCTGACGGAGCTATCAACCCAGCACCAAACCCAACTCCGAAACACACCTGTCCTCCCAGGCACTCCCTGCCCCCGCGTCCCTCAGGCCACGGCCTCCCCGTGACAGCAGCACCTGGTCTCCCCGTCTCCAGCTGCTCCAGACCTCGGACCGTCACCGTGACCCACCCACCCTTCAGAACCTGTCATCGTCTTCACTGAAAACCCTGATGGCACCCCAACCCTGTGGCGGGCTCCTTCAGTCCCAGACGCACAGGGGAACGGCGGGGGCATTCAGCACCCAGGGCCAGGTGCTCGGACTCCAGTTGGTCTGGGTGGCGCCAGCTTCCTTTTTTTTTTTAATCTCCAGGTGAGGTTAAAATGGAACCAAGGCAGAAAATCCCAGGCCTACCAAAGGCAGGGGGATCTGCGAGCAGTGCACGGAAACCCTTCACAACTGGGCAGCAACCTGTGGTCCTGTCTCTCTCCCCCCTGCACACCAGTCATTACAGCCACTTTTCAGGCACCTGCCATCGCTATTAGACGGGAGTCTCTAAGGGCAAAAAACCTGTCATTGATCTCTGTATTCATCATAGTGCCTGACAAACAGCAGATGCTTAGTGAATGTCTGTTGGGTGGGTGATGGGGAATGGACGGACAGACAGATGGGTGGGTGGGGAGATGGATCAATTCTGAACGAACCTGATCAGAGACCCAATGGCCTGCTCTCCCATAGCTGAATTACCAGGACTAAGAACAAAGGCTCTGATAGCAAAATGCCCCAAGTATTTGCCTCAGAAAATTCTTGCCGAGGAAAAATGTCAAGACTCTAAAACTGTGGTTCACCGATCCTAAAGTATTGTAACTTGAATTTGCCTGATTCCAATCAGAGTCCCACATAGAAATTCTGCCTGCTTTCCCCCAGATCTCCAAACCCTGCAAATGTCTACTTCCAACCTCTCTCTTCTAAGATCAAGGGGTGCCCGCCTCTAGTTCAGTACGTAATAAACTCAGCTTTGTTTGATTACTAGATTAGTCTAGCGGTCTTCTGTGGCTGTCAAGAATCAACATCTATGTTCTTTTCCTGTCTTACAGTGTGACTTTGGGTAAGTCAGTTTCACCGCCAAACGTCTCTCCCTGTAAAATGAGTCCAATATCTCTTAGCACGTGCCTCCCGAAGTCTTTGGGAGAAGGGAGTGTGCTATAATGTTCTACAACACTTTCTATCGAGGATCTCCGTGTACTTTACAGTTGGCACCTGCGAATACGTTCCGTGATTAATAGCACTGCTTCTGAAAGTGGCAAACAAAAGGATTTCATGGTTCCAAGAACCGCGCTGTCAAACTCAGCATTCTCTAAATGTGATGACTTTATCATACATTCCAGAAGAGCAATACAACGGGAAGAGCTGGATGGAAATTGAGACCTTACCCTGGCTGCCGTTTTTCCTAATGAAGAGCTAAAGAATGCCTCCCAACTGCCGATTTCTTTATTTGGCTTCATTAGAAAATCACACATGGATTAATTCATCATTAGTCTTGAATCACAGGCACTTGTTTATTAATGTTACCAAACGGAAGAGCTTTACAACTGTCTGTGATATGTCAATTTCAAAACGCTATGAAGCAAGCTATTCCTCTGTGTGAACTGGGTTGAACCTTTCACATTGTGGATTCTAAGTTGCACTAATGCTTCTACAGACTTGGAATATTCTGTCATCAGCCTTCACAGAGAGGGAAAAAAATCTACCTGCTGTTCGTTACATAATAGGGAAGATGGGAACCAGAAAAAAATGAATACTATTTTTTTGAAAGACTCACAAGCCACGCTGTGTTAGAGTCCAATAAGGTCTGCTCACAGAACAGATCAGTATTAGAATTTCTGCACATTTCTGCACAGTTGTGGGTTTGGGAAGTGTTCCCGTTGTATTGCTCTTCTGGAATGTTCTGATTCTCACTGCCACAGTGTTTAAGATGCAAGGAAAAGGTTTGGGGGGTTAGTGAGCTGGTACTTTAGAAAAAGACTATTAACTTTCTAAGTTTATCCCAGCATTTCGGGGTACATGTAACTCCAAAGATACAATTTCACATTCAAATAATAATACTGAATTTACTGAACGAAATAGAAAAAAGAAACGAGAGAAAGGGGAAGTCTTCTAGGAACTTGAGTTCATTGCTTTATCCTTGCCAAGATTTAGTGAAACTGAGTTTGTCATCACCAACGAGGGTCCTGCAGGAAATCTGTAGTCTACAGGACTTTTCTAATTTGTACTAATTGACTAAAACACACATGATGAATCGTAAAATGCTGTGGACTGGAGAAAGAAATTACATGATTGTAAAGACTCCAAGGCAGTGAATCAAGCCGAGTGTCCTCATTTCTCCCGGAACAATGTCCTTCAACAGGGACCAGAAAATGTCCCAGTAACATAATGAGCTCTTTTGCTGATAACCAAGAACATATAATGGTTAAAGTGTAAACAGCTGCTCTGTCCCTGGATTTGTATTCGATTCTTGGTTCCACCACTAATTTGTAGCGCCAGCAAATCACTAAACTACCTTCATGTCTCCAGGTCTCCTTCCATAAAATGAAAGGGGATGTTGTGGGATATTTAAAAAGAAAAGTGAAATGCTGGAGGAGGTTAAGGACTATCCATTTAACTCAGATTTGAGGCCAATAA
>PVJI01028790.1:0-16071 GCA_004026765.1 Micronycteris hirsuta
AACAAGTAGCATAAATGGGAGGTAGACAACAGACAAGGGGAGGTTAGAACAGTATAGGGAGTACAGGAGCAGAAGGACTTATGTGTAGGACCTATGGACAAAACTAAAGGGAGGGGAAAGGGGGGTAAGGGGGAGGGGGGAGTGAAGGGGGGAAATGGGGCAACTGTAACAGCATAATCAATAAAATATAGTTAAAAAATAAAAAAAATAAAGAGAAAATTTCCCATCCAAAAAAAAAAAAAACTTTTTAGTTTGATATAGTCCCATTTGTTTATTTTGTTGTTTGTTTCCCTTGCCAGGGGAGATATATCTGATAAAAAATTGCTGTAAGTATTTTGCTTCCTATGTTTTCTTCTAGAATTTTTATGGTTTCAGGTCTGAAATTTAAGTCTTTGATACATTTTGAATTTATTCCTGTCTGTGGTGTAAGAAAGTGGTCTAGTTTCATTTTTCTCCATGTATCTGTCCAATTTTCCCAGCACCATTTATTGAGTAACCTATGTTTAGCCCATTGTATGTGTTTGCTTTCTTTGTCATATATTAAATTACTGAAAAGGTGCAGCTTTATTTCTGGGTTAACTATTCTGTTCCATTGATCTAGGTGTCTGTTTTTATGCCAGTACCATGGTGTTTCGAGTACTATGGCCTTATAGTATAGTTTGATATTAGGTAGCATAATTCCTCCAACTTTATTCTTTCTCTGGATCGCTGTTGCTATGTGGGGCTTTTTGTGGCTCCATATAAATTTTTGAAATATTTATTCTAGTTCTGTGCAATATGTCATTGGAATCTTGAAAGCAATTGTGTTGAATCCATAGGTTGCTTTGAGTAGTATGGACATTTTCATGATGTAAATTCTTCCTATCCATGAACATGGTATGTGCTCCCGCTTATTTGTATCTTCTTTTATTTCTTTCTCAGTATGTTATAATTTTCTGAGTACAGACCTTTGACATCCTTGGTTTTTCCCAGGTATTTTATTCTTTTTGAACCAATTGTGAATGGATTGTTTCCTTAATTTCTTATCTGAGTTCAATATAAAAATGCAACTGATTTCACAATATACACTTTATATCATGCTACTTTGTTGATTTATCAGTTTGCAGTAGTGTCTTGGTGGAATATTTGGGTTTCTCTGTGTACAATATCATGTCATCTTCAGATGAAGACAGTTCTACTTCTTCCTTTCCAATTTGGACGTCTTTTATTTCTTTTTCTTGTCTCATTGTCGTGGCTAGGACTTTCAGTACTATGTTGAATAGAAGAGATGAAAGCTGACATCCATGTCTTATTCCCAATCTTAAGTGGAACACTTGTAGTTTTTGTCTATTTACTATGATGCTGGCAATTGGTTGGTCATACATCATCTTTATTATGTTTAGGTATGTTCGCTCCATTCCCACTTTGCTGAGAGTTTATATCATAAATGGGTACTAGATTTTATCAAATGCTTTTTTTGGCATGTATTGATATGATCATGTGGGTTTTATCCTTCATTTTGTATATGTGGTGAATCACATTTATTGATTTGAGAATGTTGTAACAATCTTGAATTCCTGGAATAAATCCCACTTGATCTTGGTGTATGATCTTTTTGATGCATCACTGTATTTGGTTTGTTAATATTGTGTTGAGGATTTTAGCATCTATGTTCATCAGGGATATTGGCCTATAATTTTCTTTTTTTTAAGATTTTATTTATTTATCTTTAGAGAGAGAGGAAGGGAGGGAGAAAGTGAGGGAGAGAAACATCAATGTGTGAGAGATACATTGATTGGTGTCCTCTTGCTCCCAACTGGGGAGCTGGCCTGCAACCCAGTCATGTACCCTGACCAGGAATCAAACGGGCAATATTTCAGTTTGCAGGCCAGCATTCATTCCACTGAGTTACACTAGCTAGGGCATCTTGTTTTGGAATTAAGATAATGTAGGCCTCATAAAATGAGTTTGGGAGCCTTCCCTTCTCTTGAATTTTATGAAATAGTTTGAGAAGGAGAGGTGTTATTTCTTCTCCAAATGTTTGGTAAAATTCACCTGTGAAGCCATCTGGTCCAAGGCTTTTGTTTGTTGGGAGTTTTTGGATGACTGCTTCAATTTCACTAGGTGTAATCTGTCTATTCAGATTATGTGATTCTTCCTGATTTAGTTTTGGAAGATTGTGTGTTTTTAGGAATCTATCCATTTCATCCAGGTTGTACAGTTTGTTGGCATGTAGTTGTTCATAATACTTTCTTACAATTCTTTGTATATCTTTGGTGTCAGTTATTTCTCCTCTTTCACTTCTGATTTTATTAATTTGTGTCCTCTCTTTTTTCTTTTTTAACATATTTTATTGATTACGCTATTACAGTTGTCCCATTTTTTTTCTCCCCTTTATTCCCCACCACCCTATACCTGCCTCCCACCATCATTCTCCCACCTTAGTTCATGTCCAGGGGTCATGCATATAAGTTCTTTGGCTTCTCCATTTCCCATACTATTCTTAACCTCCCCCTGTCTATTTTGTACCTACAATTTATACTTCTTATTCCCTGTACCTTTTACCCTATTCTCTCCCTCCCACCTCCCTGCTGATAACCCTCCATGTGATCTCCTTTTCTGTGAATCTGTTCCTGTTCTAGTTGTTTGCTTAGTTCATTTTTGTTTTTGTTTTTTTAGGTTCAGTTGTGGATAGTTGTGAGTTTGTTGTCATTTTACTGTTTGTATTTTTGATCTTCTTTTTCTTAGGTAAGTCCCTTTAACATTTCATATAATAAGGGCTTGGCAATAATGAACTCCTTGAACTTGACCTTATCTGGGAAGCACTTGATCTTCCCTTCCATTCTAAATTATAGCTTTGCTGGAGAGAGTCGTCTTGGATGTAGGTCATTGTCTTTCATGACTTCAAATACTTCTTACTTCTTTCCAGCCCCTTCTTGCCTGCAAGGTTTCTTTTGAGAAATCAGCTGCTACTCTTATGGGAATTCCTTTGTAGGGAACTGTCTCCTTTTCTCTTGCTGCTTTTAAGATTCCCTCTTTATCTTTAATCTTGGGTAATGTAATTATGATGTGCCTTGGTGTGTGCTGCCTTGGGTTCAACTTATTTGGGACTCTGTGAGCTCCCTGGACTTCCTGGAAGTCTATTCCGTTTGCCAGATTGGGGAAGTTCTCCTTCATTCTGTTTTCAAATGAGTTTTCAATTTCTTGCTCTTCCTCTTCTCCTTCTGGCATCCCTATGATTCAGACGCTGGAATGGTGAAAGTTGTCCCAGAGGATCCTAAGCCTCTCCTCGTATTTTTGAATTCTTGTTTCTTCATTCTGTTCTGGTTCAATGTTTGTTTCTTCCTTCTTCTCCAAACCGTTGATTTGAGTCCCGGTTTCCTTCCCATCACTGTTTGTTCCTTGTACATTTTCTTTTATTTCACTTTTCATAGCCTTCACTTTTTCCTCTATTTTGTGACCATACTCAACCATTTCTGTGAGCATCCTGATTACCAGAGTTTTGAACTCTGCATCTGATAGGTTGACTATCTCTTCATCACTTAGTTATATTGTTTCTGGAGCTTCGATCTGTTCTTTCATTTGGGCCATATTTTTTTGTATTGGTGTGCCTGTTATGCAGTAAGGGGTGAAGCCTTAGTTATTCACCAGAGAAGAGCAACTCAAGTCACTGCGTTGTGACACTGTGTGTGGGGGAGGGGTCAGAGAGGGAACAATGCTGCTTGCTCAGCTCTCTGCCAGCTTTCACTCACTTCCTTCACTACCCACAAGCAAATTGGGCCCTTATGGTGCTGATTCCTGGGGATACAGGGTGGTTTTGTGTATATTCTAGGACCTGTGTGTCTCTCCAAGGAAGTCACCTGTGAGGCTGGAAGTTTCCTCTGCCACCTCAACCCTCACAGATTTTTTCAGTCAGAGGTTTTTTCTCTGTGCTGGAATCCTGGGTTGCTTGGTCTACCTCACTCCCCAGTTGTTCCTCCTGGTTTATCTACAAGCAAATGCGGAACCGCTCACTCCACCAGCTGCTGCCTTTCCCAGTCCTCCAGCTGCCACCTTACCACATGTCCTCTCCACCCCAGATGCCCACCTCTGCCCCTCTTAGTGGTCTGGATGAATGTTTCTTCTTTAATTACCTTGGTTGTTAGACTTCCATACAGTTCAGTTTTCTTGCTGTTCTGGTTATTTTTTGTTTTTAAATTTGTTGTTGTCCTTCTTGTGGTTGTGCAAGAAGGCACAGTGTGTCTACCTACACCTCCATCTCTCTTTCTTTCTTGATGAGTCTGATTAAGCATTTGTCAATCCATTTATCTTTTCAAAGAACCAGCTTTTGGGTTCATTGAGCTTTTCTATTGCTTTTTTTAGAGTGTATTTCATTTATTTCTGAGATCTTAATTATTACCTTCCTCTTAGTCACTTTGGGCTTTGTTTGTTTTTCTTTTTTCAAGTCCTTTATGTGTGAAGTTAGATTGTTTATTTGAGCTTTTTCTGTTTTTGTTTTTTTTTTGTTTGTTTTTTTTTTAGATATGCCTGTGATGCTATGAATTTCCCTCTTAGGATTGCTTTCCCAGTATCCCACAGACTTTGGATTGTTGTGTCCTCATTTTCATTTGTTTCAAGGTATGTTTTGATTTTTTCCTGGATCTCATTGTTGACCCATTCATTGTTTAATAACATGTTATTTAGCTTCAAAGTGTTTGCATGCTTTTCAGTGTTCCTCTTTTCTTTAAAGATTTTATTTATTTATTTTTAGAGAGAGGGGAAGGGAAGGACAAAATGAGAGAGAGAAATCTAAATGTGTGGCTGCCTCTCACACACACCCTACTGGGGACCTGGCCTGCAACCCAGCCATGTGCCCTGAGTGGGAATCAAACCAGTGACCCTTTGGTTTGCAGTCCGCCGTCAATCCACTGAGCTACACCAGCCTGGGCTCAGTGTTCTTCTTTTGATTGAATTCTAGTTTCATAGCATTATGGTCAGAGAAGATACTCGATATGACTTCAGTGTTCTTACATTTATTGAGACTTGTCTTGTGTCCTAATCTGTGGTCTAGCTTAGAAATTGTTCCATGTGCACTTGGAAAGTATGTATTTCTGATGCTCTGGTGTGAAATGCTCTCAAGACATCAATTAAATCCATTTGATCTAGTGTGTCATTTAAGGCCACTGTCTTTTTGTTGATTATCTGTCTGGGAGACCTATCCATGGAAGTCAATGGGGTACTAAAATCCCAAACTATGACTTTTTCTGTATATCTCTCCTTTTATGTCCATCAAGATTTGCTTCACACGTTTAGGTGTTCCTATGTTCAGTGCACAACTGTTTACTAGGATTATATCCTCTTGTTGGAGCATTCCCTTTATCATCGTGTAGTGTCCTTCTTTGTCTCTTACTATAGCCTTGATTTTAAAGTCCATTTTGTTGGATGTAAGTGCTGCTATCCCAGCTGTTTTTTCCTTTCCACTTGCATGAAATATCTTTTTCCATACCTTTACTTATAGTCTGTGTGTATCTTTCAATCTGAGATGGGTCTCTTGGAGGCACCATATATATGAGTCTTGTTTTCTTATCCACTCAGGTACCCTATGTCTTTTGGTTGAGGCATTTAAGCCATTTACATTTAAGGTGATTAGTGATAGATATGTATGTAGTGCCATTTTATTGTTAGACTGTTTTCCTCTGGGTTTTTTCTTTCTCCTCCTCCCTCCTTCCCCTCTACCTCTCTTCTTCTTCTTCTCCTTCTCCTTCTCCTTCTGGCAAGCCCTTTGACATTTGTTGCAGTATTGGGTTGGTGTTAACAAACTTCTTTAGATTTTTTTCTTCTCTGGTAAGCTCCTTATTTCTCCTTCAATTTTAAGTGATAGCCTTCCTGGGTAACATAGCCTTGGTTTTAGGTTCTTGCTTTTCATCACCTTGAATATTTCATGCCCCTCCGTTCTGGCCTGAAATGTTTCTGTTGAGTAATCAGATGCAGTCTAATTGGTGCTCCCTTGTAGATAACTACCCACTTCTTTCTTGAAGCTTTTAAGATTCTTTCTTTGTTTTTAAGCCATGCCATTTTAGTTATGATGTGTCTTGGTGTAGGCCTCTTTGGGTCCAACTTGTTTGGGACTCTCTGAGCTTCCTGGACCTGTGTGTCTTTTTTCTTCACCAGACTAAGGAAAATTTTGGTTGGTATTTCTTCAAATAGGTTCTTGATCCCTTGCTCACTCTCTTCTCCTTCTGGTATTCCTATGATGCAGATGTTGTTACAGTCCATGTTGTCCAAAATGTTTCTTAAGCTCTCCTCATTTTTAAAAATTCTTTTTTCTATTTGCTGCTCTGCCTGGGTGGATTTTTTCTACCTTGATTTGATCCTCAGCTTCATCTAACCTACTGTTTATTCCCTCCAGTGTATTATTTATTTTAGATATTGCATTCTTTATTTCTATCTGGTTCTTTTTTATGGTTTCTATGTCTTTTTTCATGCTGTTGAGTGTTCTTATAGTCATTACTCTAAATTCCCTATCTGATAAATTGCTTGCCTCCATTTCATCTAGTTCTTCCTCTGGAGAATTCTCATACTTTCATTTGGAGTCTGTTTCTTTGTCTTACCCTTTTGGCTGCTTCCTTGTATTTTACACCTTAGTTTGTTAAACTAATCAGCTGTTAAACCAAAGCTGTTAAACTAATCAAGCTATAATCAGCAGCCTGGCTTAAGCTTCACAGAGTGGGGCAGAGTAATTTCCACAGGTGGGGCTATTGCTTCCCCTTAGGCTGATGTGCTCTGCCTGAGAAAGATGACTTCTGCTATGTTGGGAATGATTCAGCACAAAGATCCTGGTGCTTGTTCCTTCAGTTCTCTACCCAGAGCCACCAACTCTAGGCTCTCCTTAAGCCTCTCTAGTTCACTCTTCCCTCCTTCTGCCAGAACCCAGGGTAAGTGGCTGCAAACAAAAATTTGTGCATTGGCTCTTTAAGAAGCTCTCTGCATCTCCAGCCATATCTCCCTGACAGACAGAAACGCTACTGATTTTCACAGCTGGATGTAATCTGCATTCCTTTCTGGCTCTGGTGCTGTAGGCTGGGGAGCCTGGCTTGGGGTTTATACCCCACACTTTCAGGGGTAACTCCTTAGCCACTGAAATATCCTTCCAGAACTTCAGCTGTCACCCGTAGGAGCCCAGCCAGCCCTCTCACGCCTCCTCCACACTCCCTACCAGTCTTGATGTGGTGAAGTGTTTTCTTCTGTCTGTCCTTGGTTATAAGGCTTCTCTCCAGCCAGTGTTCAGTTTGTTATTCAAGATGACTTCTCTACAATTTAATTGTAATTCCAGATTGGTCCTGGGAGGAGGTCAGTGTAGCTTCCATTTACTCCTACACCATCTCAGATCTCTCAAATGTGAATGGGCTAAACACGCCAATTAAATGTCAGATTTTCAGGCTGGATGAAAGGAAGCATGATCCAACTACATCCAGTACATAAGAATTAACCCAAATGTTCTTCAGTGGGTGAGTGAATAAATGGCAACATATTCATACAATAGAATATTCAACAATATAAAAGAACAATTTCTTTTTTTTCTTTTTCTTTTTTTTTCTTTTGAGTCCTGCCATGTGACATGTACTTTGCTAGGGCTGGGGATACAATGATGAGAAAACCTTTTTTTCCCTTGCCAGAAAAATACCAAGTGATAAAAATATTTTCTTCAGATGTGATTTTTCCCTATAATTGGATCTACAATAGTTTCCAATTAATTATAGTTTTATACATTTGAACATATTATATTTAACAAGTGGGGGTTAATTTAGTTGCAGTTTCGGCTTCTTTAAAATATCAGGGAGTTGTTTTCATTGAATAATGTTGGAAGAGGTATTTGAAGACATTTCAGTCACTTGGTCAAAAATATTTATTGATAATCTGCTCCATGCTAGATTCTGTTGCAGGTGATGAGAATATGGTAGGGAACAAGTCAGGCAGAGATCCTGCTGTCAAAGACTCATACTCCTGAGTTTATTAAAATAGGAGAAATTTAAACTAGCATGCATTTATGCAATTTAAACTTTGTTAGCATGCTCATCAATGGCCTCAGCTTCACACAGCAGCCCTGAAATTTTTCAGGTGATTTTTTTTTTCAGTTCGGGACTGTTTGTGCTTATTTAAGCATTTGTGACAAATTACCACTTTTTTCTAGCAATGCTGCTACAGTGTTGATTTAAAAAAATAAATGTGACCATGCTACTCATCCTTCTTGTTTATAGCTCCTTATGTTTTCTTTCTACTTTAAAAACATCCTTCAGTACCTCCCCATTACTTCACAAAAAAGAAATGCCAACTTCCTAGCACATCGTGGAAGGCCCTTGGTGACTGGGTCCTGCCTCCCCGGTCTTGCTTATGCTCTATGGCTTACACACTGTCCACTCAGGCCACACTGATTGCCATTTTCCAGAATAACAGCCTCTCAGCTATGGGCCTTTACACATGCTGCTTCCTCAATCCAGACTTCAATTCACTCCCTTCCTCCCTCCAGCTCCTTCACTGATTCCCCAGATTGGGTTTATCTATGACCCCCTACAGTTCCTGTGCCTGTTACTGAAGAGCAGCTGCAGTGCTGTTGCCTGCCGCCACTCTCCAGGTAAAATTCCAGAGGCAGAGATTTGGTGATAAAGGAAAGAAGTCTTTATTCAAAAGGTTCACAATTTTGAAATAACAGCTTTCCGTATGCATTAGTCACTAAAGTCTATCAATTAAGGCTAAACTCTTTAACACCTGAGTTCTCCTAGCATTTCCCTCTGTTAGTTTTAACATCTTATTTCTATAGGGTTAGTTTACAACCTAAAACAATATAAGGTACAAAAGCTACACAGTTTGGAAGAATGGCAGGCTTCTGCGTCAGAGGTTGTCCCCTCCAGAACACCGAGAGAAGAATAACCCTGCCACCCTCTGCCAGGCCAGCCCCATCCTAGGCTGTGCCTGGAGTTCCTTCCCATCCAAAATACTGTCCATTGGGAAATGCAGGCAGCTGCAGCACAATCATCCAGGCACCCTCGAGAAAAGAGAGCCAGAGAGAGAGAGAGAGAGAGAGCCTGAGAGAGCCAGTGCCCAAAAGAACAACTCTGTTACATAAAAAACCTTGATGGATTTTCAAAGGTATTATGCTGAATGAAAAAAGTCAGGCTCAAAAGATTGCATATTGATTTCAAATATATGGCATTCTTTAAAAGACAAAAGTAAAAATGGAGAATAGATAAGTGGTTGCTAGGTGTTAAGGGTTAGGGAAGAATATATGACCATAAAGGGACAACACAAATGAGGTTCTCAAGGTAATGGAACTGTATTATATCCTATTTATGGTGATAGTTACATGAATTTATACATGTGTAAACTTTTACACCAAAAGGAAAAATGGTCAATTTAGTGTATAATAATTTTTATTAAATTTATTGGAGTGACATTGTTTAATAAGATTATATGAGTTTCAAGTGTACAATTCTATGTTACATAATCTGTATATTGCATTGCATTAAATCATCTTCCATTACCACATATTGTGTTTTAAAAAATAAATTTAGCCTGGGCAAGATGACAGCATAGGTGTATATAGTACTTTCATCCTCGCACAACCACATGAAAATTACAAGAACAACCGTCATCTAAAACTGTCTGAAATCTAGCTGAATGGAAATCCTATAACTAACAATATAAAGAAGTAGCTTCATCAAGACATATAAGGGACAGAGACACAGAATGGGCTTGTCCCACACATGGCAGATAAATATTGGGAGAGATATCTCCTCTGCAGGGATTCCTCTGAGAAGCAAGGTGTTCCAGCCCCACATCAGGCCCCACCACCCAGGGTTTCAGTGACAGGCAGAAAATTCCTCATAACTCAGGCTGTAAAAATCAGCTCAATTGAGCCTGAATGAGACAAAGGTCTTCTGAAGTACCAGCTATTCCTCTTCAAGAGCCCACACACAGACTTACACCGACTTACTCCCTCTGAGCTCCAGCACTAGGGAATCAGTTCAAAAAGCACCAGGGGCATACAGGGAGAAATTGAAATGTCTGGCATCAGGGTGAGAGCTGAAAGGGCATCTTTCTCCCAGAGAGAAGTGCTGGCAGAGGCTATTGTTCCTTTTCTGAGCCCTACCCTCACAGAGCCAGCAGGTGGGTGCCATATCTAGTCTATTTTGCCATGTATAATGCACACCCATGTTTTTGGCTCAAACTTTCAAAAAATTCTTTTGTTTTAATTTTTAATTCATTTATTTATTTATACTTAGATACTTGTTTTTGCATTATAAAGGAATTTTAGCATTTACTTTTGAACATATGGCACAAGAAATTTTATGTAACAAATAATTATAAAAATGCAAGAACAGATAGAAGGTACAAGACATTTTATGTACCAGTAACAAATTTACAATGTTTACACATCATTAGCACTACACATGTATAATGCACACACTTATTTTTCCTATCTTTATTTTTTGCCCAAAAATTTGGGCAAAAAAGTGTGCATTAAACATGGTAAAATATGGTAAGTCTCTATCACCTGGCTCACACTCAGGGGTGGGCCTTGGAACATTTGCTGGCCCACTCCTGGCATGGTGTTGGTAATAGCCAGACGTGGAGAGCAACTTGGTCCTTCCCAGGAAGAGCCAGGTCCAACAGAGGCAGCCAAACTGTGGATCACTTGTATCTTCAAGCATATTGCCAAAGGCAAGGCACAGACAGTGTGTCTGATATTGACCTGAGTCAGAGTCCCTCCCTAGGGGCCCAGAACAAACATGCCAAGACTCCAGCCCTGGCTGGTGTAGCTCAGTGGATTGAGCAGACTGGGTTCCAAGGCGTCGCCAGTTTGATTCCCAGTCAGGGCACATGCCTGGGTTGTGGGCCAGGTCCCCAGTGGGGGCCACGTGAGAGGCAACCATACATTGCTGTTTCTCTCCCTCTCTTTCTTCCTCTCTTCCCTGCTCTCTAAAAATAAATAAAATCTTAAAAAAAAACATGCCAAGACTCCAGAGCCAGACAACAATGGAGCATGATCCAAGAAACATAAAAAACAATATACTCAAAGAAAAATTGCAAAAGGCACTAAATTTTGCAGAGGAGAATTCTGTTTTTCTCTTTTTTAAATGTTTTGCTTTTTTCTTTTATATACAATATATTTTTTATTTTCTTCTTTTCCAATTTCTGTTTTTTTCTTATTCTCTTTCATTTCTTTTTCTTTTCTTGTTTTTTTTGTTTTTCCTTTCTTTTTTTACTATATTTTATTGATTATGCTATTACAGTTGTCCCATTTTCCCCCCTTTCTTCCCCTCCGACCCCATACCCCCCATTCCCTGCCCTTTAGTTTTTGTCCATAGGTCATACACATAGGTTCTTTGGCTTCTACATTCCCTATACTATTCTTAACCTCCCCCTGTCTGTTTTTTACCTACCATTTATGCTACTTATTCTCTGCCCCTTTCCCCCCTCTCTCCCCCTATCACTCCCCTGTTGATATCCCTCCATGCCTTATATAAATCCCTTTAACATTTCATATAATAAAGGCTGGGTGATGATGAACTCCTTGAACTTGACCTTATCTGAGAAGTACTTTATCTGGCCTTCCATTCTAAATGAGAGTTTAGCTGGACAGAGTATTCTTGAATGTAGGTCCTTGCCTTTCATGACTTGGAATACTTCTCTCCAGCCCCTTCTTGCCTGCAAGGTCTCTTTTGAGAAATCAGCTGACAGTCTTATGGGAATTCCTTTGTAGGTAACTGTCTCCTTTTCTCTTGCTGCTTCTAGGATTCTCTCCTTATTTTTAATCTTGGGTAATGTCATTATGATGTGTCTTGGTGTGTGCTTCCTTGGGTCCAACTTCTTTGGGACTCTCTGAGCTTCCTGGACTTCCTGGAAGTCTATTTCCTTCACCAGCTTGGGGAAGTTCTCCTTTATTATTTGTTCAAATAAGTTTTCAATCCCTTGGTCTTGATCTTCCTCTTCTCCTTCCTGGCACCCCTATGACTCGGATGTTGGGATGTTTAAAGATGTCCTGGAGGCTCCTAAGCCTCTCCTCTGTTTTTTGAATTCTTGTTTCTTCATCCTTTTCTAGTTGGATGTTTTTCTTCTTTCTGCTGGCCCACTCCGTTGATTTGAGTCCCAGTTTCCTTCTCATCCCTATTGGTTCCCTGCAGATTTCCCCTCATTTCCTTTATATTATCCTTCACTTTTTCAACTAATTTCGACCATTTTTCTTCCAATCCTGTGAGCATCCTGATTACCAGTGCTTTGAACTATGCATCTGATAGGGTGGCTATCTCTTTGTTGCTTAGTTGTATTTTTTCTGGAACTTTGATCTGTTCTTTCATTTGGGCTATTTTTTTTTTCCTCAGTGCGCCTGTTACTTTAAGAGGCAGAGCTTTAGGTGTTCACCAGGGCAAGGTAACTCACGTGGTTGTTTTGTGACTAAGCCTGTGGGGGCGGGTCCTGAGAGAACAATGGCGCTTGCTCCACTCTCCGCACTTACACTGCTACCCACAAGCAAGTTGGGCCCTTCTGTGCTGGCTCCAGGGTCTGTGGGTGGACCTGCACAGTTCCAAGTCCCTGTGAGTCTCCCCAATGAACTCTCCTGTGAGGCCGGGCATTCCTCCTGCCGCCGCCTCAACCCCCACAGGTGTTTTCAGTCGGTGGTTTGAGGTTTTATTTCCCCGCGTTGGTAGGTTGTGCGGTCTGCTCCGCTCCCCGCTTTTTCTCCTGGTTTATCTGCACATGAATGAGGACCTGCCTGGTCCACCAGTCTTGGCCCCACTGGGTCTGGGCGGGCCGGTAGCTGGCCACATTTTGGTCAGGCACGCCTGCCGCGGGTCTCTCCGGGCAGCTGCAGCATTACCAGTACCACTCCACAAACCGCCGTCTTGCTGCACGCTCTCCACCCAGCTCCACCCCACTTACCAGTCTGGATGAACGTGTCTTCTTTAACTCCTTGGTTGTTGGACTTCCACTCAGTTCAATTTTCTGTCAGATCTGGCTGTTTTGTTTATTTAAATTGCTGTTTTTCCTCTTTTGGTTGTGTGAGGAGGCACAGTGTGTCCACCTACGCCTCCATCTTGCCAGAAGTCCTGTTTTTCTTTCCTACTTTTCTTATTCTTTTTTCTTTTTAATATTATTTTTCTTCTTTTTAATTTTCATGTTTTTATTTTTATGTTTTATATACTATTATATTTTTTTAAGATTTTCTTTATTTATCTTTAGAGAGAGAGGAAAGGAGGGAGAAAGAGAGGGAGAGAAAGAGCAATGTATGATTGCCTCTCACATGGCCCCCACTGGGGACCTGGCCTGCAACCCAGGCACACGCCCTGACCGGGAACCGAAATGGGACCCCTTGGATCCCAGCCCGCACTCAATCCACTGAGCTACACCAGCCAGGGCTATATACTATTATATTTTTGTTTCTTTCTTTTTTCTTTTCCTTTTCTCTTTTTTTTGGATCAGCACACACTCAGTGGCTGCACGTGGTGATCTCACAGTTCACCAATCCGAGGACTGATCCTATGCATGAAGAGGCCAACAGCAATCAAGACTCAATTACACACACACACACAAAAAAAAAGACTCAATTACAATAGGAGGGCCCACAAAACCCAAACAAGCAATATTCCTAGAGCGCCCATCTAAGGAAGACAAGGAGACCACACCATTGGGTCCCATAGGACACCTACTACATAAAGTCACTCTATGAATATTGGGAGTCATTGTAGACCTATCTAATACATAGAAACAAGCACCAAATGAAAGAACAGGAGGAATCTCTAGAAAAAAGAGCTAAATGAAATAGAAGGGAGCAATTTATCAGATATAGAGTTCAGAGTAATGATTATAAGGATGCTCAAGGAACTTAATGAGAACTACAACAGCATGAAATATGACATAGAAACCATGAAAAGGGGCCAGTTGGAAATGAAGAATAACATATCTGACATGAAGAATACACTGTAAGAAATAAAATGTTGGCTGGATGAAACAGAATCATATCAGTGATTTGGAAGACAAGGTAGAAAAAACACACTATCAGGGCAACAACAAAAAAAGACTAAAAGAATGAGGATAGTTTAATGGAACTTTGGCACAACATGAAACATAACAACATCTACATCATAAGGATACCAGGAGGAGAAGAAAGAGAGCAAAGGATAGGGAACCCATTTGAAGAAATAATGACAAAATAATGTCCTTAACCCGGTAAAGCAAGAAGTCACACATGTTTAGGAAGCACATGGAAACCTAATCAAGATGAACTCAAAGAGATCCATACCAAGACGCATCATAATTAAAATGTCAAAGTTTAAAGACAGAGGTTCTTAAAGGCAGCAAGAGAGAAACAGTTACCTACAACGGAGTTCCCATGAGACTATCAGCTGATTTTTCAAAAGAAACACTTCAGGCCAGAAGAGAGTAGAATGATGTATGCAAAGTAATGAAAAGTAAGAACCTGCGACCAAGACTACTGTACCCACCAAGGCTGTCATTTAAAATTGATGGTGATTTCAATGTCTCTGGGTATATTTGCTTGCTTGTTTACTTTGTTGATTAGGTTCCACTTAAAGGTGATATCATATTGAAATTAAGAACAATATGACAGTAACCAGAGGGGAGGCGGGAGGGGATAATTGGGGGATGGGAGGAAGGGTTTTCAGGGACAACTATAAAGGACACATGGACACACATGGTGAGGGGTAAATGCAGACAACTGTACTTGAACAACAATAAAATAATTTAAAAATAGAAAAAACTAATAAATAAATAAAATTGATGGTGAAATAAGGAGCTTCCCTAGGGAGGGGGAGGCTAAAGGAGTTCATTACCATCAAACCAGCATTGCAAGAAATATTAAAGGGTCTGCTTTCAGAAGAAAAAGAAACAGAGAGAGAAAGGATCATAGGCATAAATAAAAATGGCAATGAATAAGTACCTATCAATAATAACCTAAAATGTAAATGGATTAAATGCTCCAATCAAAAGACACGGGGTAGTTTAATGGATAAGAAAACATAGCCTACATATATGCTGCCTACAAGAGACCCACCTAAGAACAAAAGATTCACACAGGCTGACAGTGAAAGGATGGAAAAAATATTTCATGCAAATGGAAACAAAAAAAAACCCTGACATTGCAATACTTATATCTGACAAAACAGACTTCAAAACACAGGCCATAATAAGAGACAAAGAAGGCCACTACATATGCTAGAAGGATTGATTCAAAAAGAGGATATAACCCTGGCAAACATATATGCACCCAATATATGAGTACCTAAATACATAAAGAAAATCTTGATAGACTTTAAGGGAGAGATGGACAATAAACAATCAGTAGGGGATTTTAACACCCTGCTCTCATCAATGGATAGATTAACCAGACCAAAAAACAAGGCAACAGTGACCTTAAACAACACACTAGATCGAATAGAATTAATTGATATTTACAGAACACTCTATCCCAAAGCAGCAGAATATATATTCTTCTCAAGTGCATATGGAACATTCTCAAAGATAGACCACATGTTAGGACACAAAATAAGTCTTAACATTGTCCGAAAGATGGCGGCGGAGAAGGGAGAAGCGTGATCGCTATCCTCCGGCCCACTGGCGGGATATCGGGCCGATTTTCTGAGGAGCAGAGCGATCACCCAGCTGTATTCCGGTGTGGGGGAAGATTGGAAACCAAGACTGCGCATAAAAATGAAAGATCAACTGGCAGGGAGACTGCTTCGGAGGGAAGGGGTCACTCGGGCCTCACGGGGAGCCGGGAGGTCTGCGGATCCAGTAGCAGCAGCTTCCCGGTTTGCTCCAGGTTCCGTGGGAGGGAGCTGGATTGGGATGTGTGAGTTGCCAAGGCAGACGCGCGCGTCTGTTGGAAGAGCCTTGGCCCCCAGCAGTCCGGAGGTCGGTGCTTACCTGGGGACTGATTTGCAGAGGCTGGTGTTCCCAGCAGGAAGAATTGGAGTCTGAATTGAAAGGCAAACCCAACTTTTGAGCTCCTGGATTGGGCGCGCACCCAGTGGAGCTAATCGGGGGCGGACGGAGTAGGTACCCGACCGGGCGCCCAGGCCTGCGGCTTGCAAGCTC
>PVJI01028791.1:0-16052 GCA_004026765.1 Micronycteris hirsuta
GTAGTGCTTAGAATACTATGTGATACATAGTAGGTCTTCCATAAATATTAGTCATGAGCTGTTGAATGGCAGGGATATGTACTGAGGAATGAGTTGTTAGGCGATTTCATCCATGTGCAGACACCACATACACAAAGCAGGTGGTGCAGCCTACTACACACCTGGCTGTATGGTATCGCCACTGCATGTCACTACTGTACAGCATACTGCCAGCTACTGTACTACTGTGGTATTTGGTACCTAAATGACACGGACACTGGCCTGCAGCGTCTGCGGTGTCAAGGCTGAGACACTAGAAAAATTCACGTGGACTAAGCCCTGTAGTGTTACTGAGTTACCGAGTCCTGTGGAGGAAAAGGGAAGGCATGGCCACTCTCTCAAGGGGAGAGCGCCCTTGCCTTGACAGGCTTTTATTGCTTTTCTGGGCACATTACATGGAGGATGGTTCTCATTTACTATGCACAGGTTCGCTGTAGGTGATTGCCTTTTACAGATAACAAAGGAAAGAATGTTGCTAATGACTTCAAAGAGAAGAATGTTACAGATCCAGGGGAAAAGTGGTTGAACTGGTTACATTCCATACTTGGGAGGTTTAGCAGACTTTAGGAAGTTACTTTAGAGATATGCAGTAAACATTTGTTGCCTTAATCCAGGGTGAGGGAGTTTTAGCAAAAACAAGTCTCATAGCAGCCGAGGTACAATGCAGGCCTGATTCCTTCCCCATGGGAGAACTCATCTGTGGGCATGGGCCCCATGTCGCTCTCCAGTGTCTGAGTGGGAGCTAGGCCCACGCCACGCAGGATGGTCTCCCATACCTAAACAGCTATAACATAGTAAAAGTGCAGTAAAGATACAGTATAAAAAATACTAAATGATATATATATATAGGGCACTTATCCTGAATGGAACTGGTGGGACTGGAATTTGCCCGGGTAAGTCAGTGAGTGAATGGTGAGTGAGTGTGAAGGTATAGAACTTTGTTTTACACTACTGTAGACTTTATAAAAAATGTATGATTAGGCTACGCTAAATTAATTTTTAAATCTTTCATTAATAATAAATTAACCTTAGCTTACTGTAACACTTTCATTTTATAAATGTTTTAATTTTTTTAAAACTTTTCAACTCTTGTAATAACATTTAGTTAAAAACAAACATGTATAGCTGTATGAAAAATATTTTCTTTCCTTATATTTTATTCTATTTATCTATTATTTATTTATTTTTACTTTTAAAACTTTTTTTCATTAAAATCTAAGACAAAAATACACACCCTAGCTTAGGCCTGTGCAGGGTCAAACTCATTATTATTTCTGTCTTCCCTCTTCACATCTTATTCCACCGGGGGATCTTCAAAGGGAATAAGATGCGTGGAGCTGCCGTCTCCTGTGATAATGACACCTTCTTCTGGAACACCTCCTGAAGGACCTGCCTGAGGCTTTTTGTGAGGAGATGTCATGTTTTTTAGAAATATTGCATTGGCCAAAAAGTTCATTTGGTTTTTTTTCATACAATGGCTATAATAGCGCTTAGCTATCTTTAACTTTATTTGAAACCATTTTATTAGATTGTATTGTGACAGCTGTCATTTAAAAAAAAATCAAAATTGGTGAGTTTTTGTGTAGCCATTTTAATATTGAAGATGGAAGAAAATATGCAACATTTTGGCATATTATGCTTTATTATTTCAAGAAAGGTTAAAACCACAATTGAAACAATTAAAAGATTTGTGCAGTGTATGGAGAAGGTGCTGTGACTGACAGAACATTCAAAAGTAGTTTGTGTGTTTCATGCTGGAGACTTCTCTCTGGACAATGCTCCATGGTTGTGTAGACCAGTCGAAGGTGACAAGATCAAATTGAGACATTAGTTGAGAAAAATAGACATTCCACCACATGGAAGATAGCCAACATATGCAGTATATCCAAATCAATAAAGTTATTGGTGAAAATGAAGAGCATTTTTTATTTTACAGAATAAAAACATATGGACTTTCTGGCTAGCCCGATATGTCCATAATAGTTTGCTGGGTTTGTTTATTTTTTTCATCATAGATTTACTTGTAAGCAGATAATGCACTAAGAGCATTCCTTTCTGTTAATGAAGACCTTTTGGTGTTGTAGTCCATGTTTTCAAACTTTTAAAGGATCTTGTTGAAGCCTGTAAAGTTTCTGCTAAACCATTCACTATGAAATTTTATGCGATTTTATACGACTAGTAGCGCAGTCAGTTTGTCACACCAGTATCACCACAAACGAGAGGTATACACCACAATACATATGTTGTAATATTACAAAGGCTGGTATGTTACTAAGTGATAGGATTTTTCAACTCCACTATATTATGGGACCACTGTCATACATGTGGTCCATCATTAACTAAAATATCATTATGCAACACATTACTGTATTTAAGTATCTTAGTGAATTAATGTATTTTGAGAAGAGATTAATGATGATTGAAAGGATTAGGGATACACTGTAGGCAGAATTTGTGCTGTAATTTACAGATGAAAGTGCTGTAAAAAAGTTGAGATAAAAACATAGAGAAAGACCAGTGAGGGGAAAATACAGACCTTCTGTGAGTGAATAGCTTCCATGTATCTGGTATAGAATGTTTGTACTGAAACCTCAGTTCTGAGAGTGGCTTGAGGTATGATTTATGTGCTACTGGTGTGTACTGTTGATATAGGCAACAGTGAACCTGTGATATTTTAGTCAAAGAAGTGATATATAAGGGATGTGTTCAAAAAATAAGCTGGTTGCTGTAAATAAGAATGGGGAACACTAGGGGGCTCATGGTCAGGCAAGACTGTTTGGTCTTAGATTGAAGGAAGTACACAGTCAAAAGTTCATTATAATCTTGCTGCAAGATAAAAACCTGTAGCAAGCCAACTCTAAGAATCTCTCTTTGAAGAAACATGTTTTGAAAATAGGAAGTTAAATAATCATTATGAGAGTAGAGAATGCCTGAGAGGCCATGTGGAGTTCCTAAAGTTCCTTTTTCTGTGGGTCTGCACGGAGTGGGGCAACTCCCCACATGCAGGGCCCAGGCATGGAGGTGTGGAACTGACAGTGCCATGAGAGTCTCCCCCATTGGTCATAATGGCAGCAAGGGGAGGTTCTTACACTAATCGTGCAAAAGGCCAGCAAGATAATTAATCAGGGGATTAAGGCCCTCCTACCCCCTTGTGGTACGGGATTGGGGTGGGACCAAGGGAAGGCAGACACGTTACAATGGAGGTCAGACGGACAGGAGGGGAGGTGCTGAACTAAAGGGGCCTGTCAGTCTACTCTGGGGAAAGCAGGGATTGGTTGGGAGGTGGGCCCACCCAAAATGCACAAACGTTTGGGCAGTTAATTGGTCATTCTGAAAAAGCACCAGGCCCATCCTTCACCCGAAGCTAATATAAATCCAGGGGAATGAAGAGACTCTCTCTCTCTTCTTGTCACTCACTGCTCAGGATCTGTTCTCAGATGGTACACTGGTCTGTCTTCTCCACGAGCCACATGGCCTTAGCAGTCATGTGGTCCATTGCCTCCAGGGGGCAGTCTCTTTCCCACTGACCTGGTGGAGAATTCACTGGTGTGCTTGCATGTTCTCTGGCACTGGAGCATGGGAACTTATAGCCCTAGTAGTCGCATGGCCATGGCTGTGCCAGCTGCACGCCAGAGAGTAGGTGGAAAGAAGCTAAACTACCTGCATTACCACTTAGCAGCTACCTCGAGCTCCAAAGGATGTTACTTTAAAATGGAGCAGGAATTCTGGGCACTTCCTATGGTTTGGTCTTGCTGAGGATGGCTGGGTTTTGCCTGGGTTTTGCCAAGGAGATCAGCTTTGAGACAAGGAGTGCACCCATTCTCCTAGATTGTTCAGCATCCAAATGAAAACTTCTTTACTTTCCCACCAACCTCTGCCTGTAGAGTTTGCCTCTCGTGGCAGTGGGCAGTTGAAACCCCATTTTTGTCCAGTAATAAAACTATAACCTTCAAGGAATCTTTTCTGTTGAATAGACAAAAGTCATTTAATCTTATCCATTTTTTAAATTACAGAAAATACTAGTTTTGATTTTGGGGGGACTCAAATTAATATAAATAATGAATCAAAGTGCCATTCTCTAGTATCTGATGGTTCTTAGTCAGGCTTATTAAATGCTGCTATGACATGACATCATTAGAAAGTCAAATGATCCAAAAGTATGACAATGTTGCAATTTCATCTTCTTATGGACCCATTACTTTCAGGGTATGTTAATACTTTCAAGTAGGGGTCATGATTAACTCTCAGTTGCCTGGGAGTTAAGCACACAAGCAATTCAGTCAATTTTAGTTGACTTGGCATACCTACTTTTAAAGATTTAGCTTGAGGCTTTTAATTCTCAGAGGAAAATCTTATATGCTTAAGTTCTTTGGACATAGTTTATTTTAATTCCCAGGCACTGAACACAAAATTGGCTACAGCCCCGTGTTAAAGGAACTCAGGACAGATACAGAGAAAAATCAACTTGACTGTTGAGAGTAGAAGTAGACCAAACATGACTCTGACATTGAGCTTAGGAAAATATAATCAGCAGAGTAGTAATGAAAAATGGAAATCTGGAGAGGAAGATAATTTCAAAAGAATTTTAACTTTATTTCCCTTTAATAAACTATCTTTGGAAGTGGCATATAAAACATATGTAAGTATAGTTACAGGCATACCTCAGAGATATTGCAGGTTCAGTTGTGAAACTGGGAGTATCACAATAAAATAAATCACACAGATTTTTTGGCTTCCTAGTGCATATAGAAGCTAGGTTTACACTATACTGTGTAGTCCAGGGGTGTCCAGCCGGAGTCCTGTGGACCACATGCATCCCAGGATGGCTATGAATGTGGCCCAACACAAAATTGTATTTACTTAAAACATTATGAGATTTTTTTTTGTGATTACGTGTCATAATGTATTCAATGTGTGGTCCAAGACAACTCTTTTTCCGGTGTGGCCCAGAGATGCCAAGAGGTTGGACATCCCTCCATGTAGTCTATTAAGTGTGCAATAGCATTATTTCTAAAATAAATGCACTATACACTTTAATTAGAAAATACTTTATCACTAAAAAAATGCTTACACCATCTGAGCCTTTAGCAAACCATGCACTCTTTGCTGCTGCAGGGTTTTGCCTCAGTGATGATGCTTGCTGATTGGTCAGGGTGGTGTTTGCTAAAAGTTGGGGAGTTGTAATTTCTAAAAATAAATAAAAATAAAATTTGCCATATGTATTGACTCTTAATTTCACGAATGATTTCTCTGTAACATGCAGTGCTGTTCGTTAGCATTTTATCTACAAAACTTCTTTCAAAATCAATGTTGATTCTCTCAAACTCTTCCACGACTTTATCAACTAAATTTATGTGATATTATAAATCTGTTGTTGTCATGTCAAACTCTTTATAGCATCTTTGCTAAGAGTTGACTCTGTCTCAAGAAACCGCTTTCTTATTGTTCATCCATAAGAAACAACACCTCATTATTAAAATTTTATCATGACATACAATTCAGTCACATCATTAGGATCAACTTTTAATTTTAGATCTCTTGCTATTTTCACCACATCTGCAGTTACTTTCCTCACTAAAGGTGTGAAACCCTAATATTCATCCATGAGGAATAGAATCAATTTCTCCCAAACTCCTGTTAATGTTGCTATTTTGATCTTTGCATAAATCACAAATCTTCCTAATGACATCTAGAATAGTGAAACTTGAAGGTTTTCATTTATTTTGCTCATTCCATCAGAGGAATCACCGTTTATGGCAGTTATAGCATTACAGAATGTAAATTCTACATAATAACAATCGAAAGTCAAAATTACTCTTTGATCCATGGGCTGCAGAATAGATGTCGTGTTAGCAGACGTGAAAACACCATAAATCTCATTCTATATCTCCATCCCAGCTTTTCAGAGTCCAGGCAAGTTGTCAAAGAGCAGTAATATTTAGAAAAAAATCCTATTTTTTGAGCACTATGTCTCAGCAGTGGGCTTCGAACATTTAGTAAACCATGTTGTAAACAGATGTACTGCCATCCACATTCCGTTGTTTCATTTACAGAACAAAGGCAGAATAGATTTAATATCATTCTTAATGCACCTATGATTACATTAAAGCAGTGATTTTCAACCTTGTTCATCTCTTGGCACACATAAACTTTATGAAAATTCTGTTGCACACCAAAAAAATAATTTTTTGCCAATGTGACAAAAAATAGGTATAATTTTGATTCATGCACATTGGAGGGCAATTGTGTGGGCTGTCGCCATTTTTTAAATTTGATAGTCTAAGGGAAAAAAGGTCAGTCTCCCTGATTAAATTGTCAGGGATTTCATGTTTTAAAAATTCTTGTGGCACACTAGTTGAAAATCACTGAATTAAACTTCTAGCTTTAACTTAAAGTCAAAGCCGCATTAGTCCCTAAGAGAGTCAGCCTATTTTTGAAGCTTTGAAGCCAGACATTGACTTCTCTTTAGCTATGAAAGTCCTAGATTGTGTCTTCTTTCAATAAAAGGCCATTTCATGTACATGGAAAATATGTTGTTTAAGGCACCTTCATTAATTATCTTAACTAGATCTTCTAGAAATGCTTGTTACCACTTCGACGTCAGCATCTGCTGCTTCCCCTTTCATGTTCATGTTATAGAAGCAGCTTCTTTCCTTAAACCTCATGAACCAACCTGTGCAAGCTTCAAACTTTTCTTCTGCAGCTTCCTCACATCTCTTGGCCTTTATAGAAGTGAACAAAATTACGGCCTCACCTTTGGTTAGACTTTGGCTTAAAGGAATGTTGTAGCTGGTTTGATCTTGTATCAAGACCATTACAACTTTCTTCCTATCAGCAACGGGACGATTTTGCTTTCTCATCACTCAAGTGTTCACTGGAATGGCACTTGTAACTTCTTTCAATACCTTTTCCTTTCAAAAAAAAAGAACTTTTCCTTTACATTCACAGCTTGACTGTTTGGTGCAAGAGGCATAGCTTTGGCCTATGTTGGCTTACAATGTGCTTTCCTCACTAAGCTTAATCATCTCCAGATTTTGATTTAAAGTGAGAGATGTGTGACTCTTCCTTTCATGTGAACTCTTAGCGGCCACTGTAGGGATGCTATTAGTCTGACTGTAATGGTGTTGTGTCTCAGAGACTAGAAATGCCAAAGGAATGAGAGAGAGTTGGGGGAATGGCACGTCACTAGAGTAGTCAGAATACACACAGTGTTTATCCGTTCGGTTTGCCGTAGTGCACGGGCCTGGTTTATGGTCCCTCAAAACAATTACAATAGTAACACCAAAGATCATTGATCACAGGTCACCATAACAAATGTAATAGTAATGAAAAAACTTGAAATATTGTGAGAACTATCAAAATGTCACACAGAGATACAAAGGAAGCAAATGCTGTTGGAAAAATGACACTGCTGGTCTTGCTCGACATGGAGTTGCCATGACCCTTCAATTTGTAGAAAACACAGTATCTGCAAAGCACAGTAAAGTGAAGTGCAATAAAACAAGGTACGTCTGTATTTTGAAAGCTAGTATGTGACATTCAAAGAAGTACTATAGTGAGGAAATGTCCCCCAAGAAAAATGTTTTCTTTTTTGAAAAAAAATAAAATTGAAACTGTTCAGTGACTGGTCCATTTCAGATAACTATGCATTTTATAGTAGCAGAATTGTGAGTTATTTCTGTTTCTTCTTTGTTCTTTTCCTTTTCCCCCTAATTTTTAAATAATGGGTATGTATTCTTTTAACTATGAAAGACAAATAATAAGAGTTATTTAAGGAAACTTCCTTGAGGTTTTTTGGATGGAGCATGCATCCTAATATGGCAAACAGAAAGTTAGTTTATTTAATATGTTAAAAAGTCCTGTGTATGGAATTTGCATACTTCATATAAGAAAGGTTATTGAGGCCCTCTGGAAGAAGATTATTGGTAAGAAAAAGACAACTGATTTTATATGTATACTCCTACACACATGTAAATTTTGCTTTCAAATATGTAACATGATAAATGTTTTCTTTCAAACATTGTATGACAATTATCAATGTGAAGAAGAATTATCAAGTGAAGAAGAATATATCTGATTTCTTCCATGCAGTGATAGGTTTTTAATTTTAATTTCAATAAATATTATTTTTTATTATTGTTGTTCAGTTACAATTGTCCCACTTTTTTCCCCATTGCTCTCCCCTGCCCCACCCCTCCCACAGTCAATCCCCACCATTGTCCATGCCTGTAAGTCCTCTATTCCTGTTCCTTGACTTGCTCTTTCCCCTTCTTTCCCCTATTAACCTCCTCCCTTCTGATCACTGTCAGTTTGATCTTTATTTCTATGTTGCTGGTTCTATTTTGATTGTCTGTTTGTTTTGTTGATTCGGTTCTGGAATACTATAGAGCAGAAAGAACGAAGGAACTCCTATCTTTTACAACAGCATGATAAATATGTTTTTAAACACCTTTTAACATGAAATATTTAACCTTGTACATACAGGCTCATAAGTTATAGATTCATAATGGATGTAGGCTCTTTCAATTTTGTTTATTTTCATTAAAATAGACATAAACATGCTTTCCCACATGCCATATTTCCACCTTTATTTGCAACTATCTGTATGTTGTTTTCTTTTTTAATTTAATCTTTATTTCTTCCATTACCATTTAGTCCCCTTTACTCCACCCAGCAGTCACCACACTGTTATCCGTGTCCATGAGTTCTTTTGCCTTTTTGCTCAATCTCTCCAACCTCTCATGTGCCCCCACTGTCGCGGATTTCGACCCGCAAAATCCGTGGGGGGGGGGCGCCCCAATCACGTGAATCAATCTTACCCAGAGACACGCTTGGAGATGAGAATCTGGCTGCTACGGGTCTTTTCCACCACCTCCATCTTGGGAAAAAGACCTCGTGGGTAGCTTACCGGGGTTTTTATTAGAGGCTTTAGGACATATTTACATTGGGTTGATTATTCATGGGATTATATAGAACAGGGGTAGGATTACTCATTAGTAGAGCATTAGGATGTAAATTCATGTCCGGTGGCAGACAGGACCAGGGTATACATTAAACAGGAGACAAGTAAATAGAGGGTAAGCTAGCTAGGGCTGTTAACTTTTAGGACCATAGAACATTGAGGCAGTGATTTATTAATTTAAGCTTCCGGACTTTGGAAGGAAGAGGCTCAGCAAGTCAGAGAATTTCTTAAGATACATTTTTGCCAAATTCCCATTAGAGGATTCCTATTTCACAGACATGATCCACATTTGCCCACACGGGAATCACACGGAGCTGCACTCAAAACGTGTAAATTCTGGAACATGTGTGTTTACACACGTGTGGAAAGAATCCTCACACCCACTACCTGTCATCCTGCTCTCCACCTGTGATTCTGTCCCCATTTTCCTTGTTAGTTCAGTTTGTTCATTAGATTCCACATATGAGTGAAATCATATAGTATTTGTCTTTCTCTCACTGACTTATTTTACTTAGCAGAATATTCTCCAGGTCCATCCATGCTGTTGCAAAGGGTAAAATTCTCTTCTTTTTCACAGTGGAGTAGTGTTCCATTGTGTAAATATTCCATAGTGTTTTATCCACTCATCTACTGATGGACATTTGCACTGTTTCCATATCTTGGTGAATGTAAATAATGCTGCAATGAACATAAGGGTTCTTATGTTCTTTCAAATTAGTGTTTTGGGTTCCTTCAGATATATTCCCAGAAGTGGGATCACTGGGTCATGAGGCAGCTCCATTTTTAGTTTTTTTGAGTTATCTACATACTGCTTTCCACAGTGGCTGCACCAGTCTACATTCCCACCAACAGTGAAAAAGGGTTCCCCGTTCTCCAGATCCTCGCCGACACTTGTTGTCTGTTGATTTATTGATAATAGACATTCTGACAGGTGTGAAATGGTATCTCATTGTGGTTTTAATTTGCATCTTTCTGATGGTTAGTGATATTGAGTATCTTTTCATATGTCTACTGGCCATCTGTATGTCCTCTTTGGAGAAGTGTTTATTCAAGTCCTTTTACCATTTTTTAAATTGGATTATTATTTTTTTTGGTGTTTTTTGTGTAAGTTCTTTGTAAATTTTGGATTTTAACTCCTTATCAGATATATCAGCAAACATGTTCTTCCATTCTGTGGGTTTTCTTTGTATTTTATTGGTATTTTCCTTTGCTGTGTGAAAACTTTTTAGTTTGGTGTAGTTCATTTGTTTATTTTTTCTTTTGTCTCCCTTGCTTAGGGAGCTATATCTCATAAAATATTGCTATGAGCAATGTCCAGGATTTTGCTGCCTATGCTTTCTTCTACGTTTTTATGGTTTCAATGTAACATTTAAATCTTAATCTATTTTGAATTTATTCTTGTGTGTGGTGGAAGAAGGTGGTCTAGTTTCATTTTTCTGCTCATCTCTGTCCAGTTTTCCCAACATCATTTATTGAATAAACTACCTTTAGCCCATTGTGCTTGCTTGCTCTGTCAAATATTAATTGACTATAAAGTTTGAGTTTATTTCTGGGTTCTCCATTCTGTTCCATTGTCTATGTGTCTGTTTGTGTGCCAGTACCACACTGTTTTTATTGCTTTGGCCTTGTAGTATAGTTTGATATTAGGTAGTGTTGATTCCTCCAACTTTGTTCTTTCTCTGGATAACTGTTGCTATGCAGGGCCTTTTGTAGTTCCATATACATTTTTGAAATATTTTTCTAGTTCTGTCAAATATGTCATTGGATTCTTGATAGGAACTGCAATGAATCTATAGATTGCTTTCAGTAGTATGGATATGTTAATGATATTGATTCTTCCTATCCATGAACATAGTATGCCCTTCCACTTATTTTTTTATCTGTTTCAATTTCTTTCTTCAGTATTTTATAAATTTCCAAGTACAGGTCTTTTACATCCTTGGTTAGGTTTATTCCTAGGTATTTTATTCTTTTTGTAGCAATTGTGAATGGGATTTTGTTTTTTAATTTCCCTTTATGTTAGCCTGTTACTCTCAGATAAAAATGCATCTGATTTCTGGATATTAATTTGATATCCTGCTACTTTGCTGAATTCATTTATCAGTTCTAGTATTTTCTAGGTGGGATCTTTGGGTTTTTTATGTACAGTATTATGTCATTGGCAAATAATGACAGTTTTACTTCTTACTTTCTAATTTGCATGATTTTTATTTTTTCTCTTTGTCAGCTGTGGCTAGGACTTCCAACACTGTGTTGACTAAGCGAGATTAAAGTGGACATTCCTGTCTTGTTCCCAATATTAAGGGGAATACTTGTAGCTTTTGCCCATTGAGTATGACGCTGGCTGTGGTTTGCTGTATATGGCCTTTATTATGATTAGGTATGTTCCTTCTAATCCCAGTTTGTTGAGAATTTTTATCATAAATGGGTGCTGGATTTTATCAAATGCTTTTTCTGCATCTATTGATATGATAATGTGGTTTTTATCCTTTATTTTGTTTATGAAGTGTATCACATTTACTGATTTGTGAATGTTGTACCAAAAGTGTATGCCAAGAATAAATCCCACTTGATCACAGTGTGTGATCTTTTTAATGTATTGCTGTATTCAGTTTGCTAATATATTTTTTAAATATTTTATTTATTTATTTTTAGAGAGAGGGGAAGAGAGGGAGACGGAGAGGGAGAGAAACAGCAATGTATGGTTGCTCCTCACATGGCCCTCACTGGGGACCTGGCCTGCAACCCAGGCATGTGCCCTGACTGGGAATCGAACTGGGACCTTTTGGTTCCCAGCCTGCACTCAATCCACTGAGCTACACCAGCCAGGGCAGTTTGCTAATATTTTATTGAGGATTTTAGTATCTCTGTTGATTGCGAATGTTGGCCTATAACTTTCTTTTTTTGTGGTGTCTTTGTCTGGTTTTAGAATTAGGATAATGCTGGCCTCATAAAATGAATTTGGGGTCCTTCCTTCCTCTTGAATTTTATGAAATAGTTTGAGAAGTAGAGGATTAGTTCTTTTCAGAATGTTTGGTAAAACTTTTGTGTGAAGTCATCCAGTCTGGGGTTTTTGTTTATTGTGCGTTTTTTGACCACTGGTTCAGTTTCACTAGGTGTAATGTTATTCAGATTCTCTGCTTCTTCCTGATTTTGTTTTGAAAGATTGTATGTTTCTAGAAATTTATTCTTTTTATCCATGTTGTCCAGTTTGTTGGCATATAGAGGTTCATAATATTTTCTTATAATCTTTTCTATTTCTTTGGTGTCAGTTGTTATTTCTACTTTTTTTTTCTTGATGAGTCTGTTTAAAAGTTTGTTAATCTTTTTTATCTTTAAAAAACAGAGAAATTGATTTATTTATGTATTTGTCTCTTGTATCATTTTCTTGAGACTCATTTATTTCTTCTCTGATCTTTATTATTTCCTTCCTTCTATTCACTTTTGGGCTTTTTTTATTTTTTCTTTTTCAAGTCCCTTTAGGTTAAATTGTTTATTTCAGATCTTTCTTTCTTTCTTTCTTTCTCCCTCTCTCTCCCTCTCTCTCTCTCTGTCTCTCTTTCTCTCTCTCCTTTCTTTCTTTAGATAGTCCTGTAATGCTATGAATTTTCCTTTTATATTTTTCCCCTGTGCTCCACAGATTTTGGATTGTTTTTAATTTGTTTCAAGGTATCTTTTGATTTCTTCCTTGATCTTGTTGTTGACCCATTCATTGTTTAATTACATGTTATTTAGCTCTCATGTCTTTGTGTGTTTTTCAGTGTTCTTCTTGTGATTGATTTCTAGTTTCACAGCATTGTGTTCAGAAAAGATGCTTGATATAATTTCAATCTTCTTAAATTTACTGAGACTTCCTTTGTGTCCTAATATGTTGTCTATCCTACAAAATGTTCTATGTGCGCTTGAAAAGTACATATATTCTTCTGCTTTGGGGTGAAATGCTCTAAGATGTCAATTATCCATTTGATATTGGGTGTCATTTAGGGGCACTGTTTCCTTGTTGATATTCTTACTGGAAGATCTACCCATTGAAATCAATGGGGTGTGAAAATCCCTGACTGTGACTACATTTCTCTCAGTCTCTCCCTTTATGTCCATCAAGATTTGCTTCAAATATTTAGGTGCTCCTATGTTGGTGCATAAATGTCTACTGGTGTTATATCCTTCTGTTGGATTGTTCCCTTTATCATTACGTAGTATCCTTCTATGTCTCTTACTATACCCTTCGTTTTAAAGTCTATTTAGTCAGGTACAAGTACTAATACTTTAGCTTTATTTTCCTTTCCATTTGCATGAAATATGTTTTACTATCTCTTTATTTTTAGTCTTTGCATATTTTTCAATTTGAGGTGGATCTCTTGGAGGGCAGTGCATGTATGGGCCTTCTTTTCTTATCAATTCAGCTATCCTATATCTTTTGGTTGGAGCATTTAAGCACTTACATTTAAGGTGATTATTGATAGAAACATATTTAGTGCCATTTTATTGTTAGGCTATTTTCCTTTCTCTCTTTTATTTCTTTTCTTTTTCTTAAAGCCAGCCCTTTAACATTTTTTGCAGTACTGGTTTGGTGTTAAACTCTTTTAGCTTTTTTAAAAATATTTTTTTATATGCCTGGCTGGTGTAGCTCAGTGGATTGAGCGGGGGCTGGGAACCAAGCGGTCCCGGTTTGATTCCCAGTTGGGGCACATGCCTGGGTTGCAGGCCAGGTCCCCAGTGGGGGACATGTGAGAGGCAACCACACATTGCTGTTTCTCTCTCTCTCTTTCTCCCTCCCTTCCCCTCTGTCTAAAAATAAATAAATAAAATCGTTTTTAAAAATATTTTTTTTATTTATTTTTAGACAGAAGGGAAGGGAGGGAGAAAGAGAGAGAGAGAAACAGCAATGTGTGGTTGCCTCTCACATGTCCCCCACTGGGGACCTGGCCTGCAACCCAGGCATGTGCTCTGACCAGGAATCGAACTGGTGACCCTTTAGTTCTTAGGCCAACGTTCAATCTGCTGAGCCACACCAGCCAGGGCTCTTTTAGCTTTTCTTTGTCTCAGTAGCTACATATTTCTCTATCAGTTTTAAGTGATAGTATAGCTGTGTAAAGTAGCATTGTAGGCCCTGGGTTTTCATCACATTGAATACTTCATGTCATTCCCTTCTGGCCCGAAATGTTTCTTTTGAGTAATTGAGTGCCAGTCTAATTGGTGTTTCCTTGTAGTTAAATACCTCCTTTTCTCCTGTGGCTTTTAGGATTCTTTCCTTGTCTTTAAGCCTTGTCATTTTAATGATGATCTTTTTTGGCATAGGTCTCTTTGGGTCTAACTTATTTGTGATTTTCCGAGCTTCCTGTTTTGTGTGTCTTTTTCCTTCACCTGATTATGGAAGGTTTTGATCATTATTTCTTCAAATAGGTTTTCAATTCCTTGCTTACTCTCCTATCCTTCTGGTATACCCATTATGTGGATGTTATTGAACATCGTATTGTCCAAAATGTTTCTTAAGCTCTCCTCATTTAAACAATTTTTTTTTCTGTTTTACTGCTCTGCATGGGTGTGTTTTTCTACTTTGTCTTCTAAATCACTGATTCAGTCCTCTGCTTCTTCTAGCATACTGTTTATTCCTTCCAGTGTATTATTTATTTCAGATATTTCAGTCTTTATTTCTGACTGGTTCTTTTTTACAGTTTCTTTCTCTTTTTTTCATGCTGTTGAATATCTTTACAATCATTACTCTAAACTCTCTATCTGATTAATTGTTTGCTTCCATTTCATCTAGTTCTTCTGGAGAATTATCTTGTTCTTTTATTTGGAGTCTGTGTCTTTGTCTTCCCATTTTGGCTGCTTTTTTGTATTTTCTGCCTTATTTATTAAACCAATCTGTGATACAGCCTTAAACTGTAATCAGTGGCCAGTTTAAGCTCCACAGTGTGGGGCAGAGTAATTCCTGTGGGTGGGCTATTGCTTCTCCTCGGGCTGATGCCACTTGGAGGGGAGTGTTCTGCCTTAGAAAGATGGCTTCTGCAGTATGGGGAGTGACTCAGCGTAGGGATACTGGCATCTGTTCCTTCAGTTCTCTCCCCAGAGCCACCAGCCCCAGACTCACCTCAAGTGTCTCTAGTTCAATTTGCCTTCCCTCTGCCACAGCCCAGGGTAAGTGACTGTAAATCAAATTTTGTGTGTTGGCCCTTTAAGAGGCTCTCTGTGTCTCCATCCATCTCTCCCTGGCAGACAGAAACCCTGCTGCTTCTCACATGTGGATGTTATCTGGGTTAATTTTTGGCTCTCGTGCTGTAGGCTGGGGAGCCCAGCTTGGGGTTTAAGACTCCACACTTCTCAGGGAGAACCCCCTGGTCACTGAAATATCCCGCTAACACTTCAGCTGCCACCCATAGGAGCCCAGCCAGCTCTCTTGTGCCTCCCCTGCACTCCCTACTAGTTTCGTTGTGGTGAAGTGGTTTCTTCTGTCTGTCCTTTGTTATAAGGTTTCTCCCCAACTAGTGTTCAGTTGTTATTCAGGATGATTTCTCTACAATTTAGTTGTACAGTAATTCTAGATTGGTCTTTGCGGGGAGGTTGGTGTAGCTTCCACTTATTCCTCTGCCATCTCGGATCTCTTGGGAAAGTGCCCACAATAGGTGTTTAATGCTCCTGGTGTGACTGATTGAATTTTGCTTCTGATTAAAAAAAAAATTATAGGTGCAGTGAATGTTTCTTATAATTCCTTCTCTCTTTCTTCATGGCATTTAAAAAGTAATATATATATGTTATTTTTGAATATTACATTTAGTTCTTAAAAATTTCATGAGACACAAATAAGATTTTTATAATACAGATTTAAAATTTTTAAGCAAGATTAAGATATAATAGTATAAAGAATAAAAGTAGCTGCATATCTGCTCTAAATAGCACTAACAGATGATTATCTGATACATTCTTGAGTAGAATTTCTGAAAAAAACAGACAAAAACCAATGCATTGACTGAGTAGTAGGCATTTAGTTTGGGGTTAAAAAAGGCTGGTATGAAATGCTGTTTTGCCATAGTAATGGCGGAGTTCTGTC
>PVJI01028792.1:0-16078 GCA_004026765.1 Micronycteris hirsuta
TATACAGATTCGGCAAGACAGGATCCGCGACACAGCATTACCCTGATACTAAACCAGAAATACCATTTTTCTATATCCATCATTCATTCCTGATTTTAAAACACTCAACAGGACTTCTGGTCAAGATGGAGGCAAAGGTAAGCATGCTTCGCCTTCTTGCACAACTAGAGAAAAAATCACAATTAAAGTACAAAACAAATGTCACCCAAATTTGTAGAAAATAAAGCTATATGGGAGTATGACAACCAAATATTTAAAGAAGCCACATTCATCTAGACAGGTGGGAGGGATGAAGACGTGGAGATGTGTGGAGTGGCATAGAGAGGTTCGGAGATGTGGTAAGGCCCAGAGAGATGAGACGTGGAGTGGTGCAGAGAGGTGAGGTAATGTGGAACTGGCAATCCCACAGCCACGTGTGGTGGATAAAAATAAGGAGGAGTATTTCAGGAGTGAGGGATCCCAGCCCCATACCAGAAAATGCAGCCAAGGATTCCAGAACCAGGAAAATAAGGCCCCATAACTTCTGGCTGTAAAAAGCAGTGAACATTGACATGGTGAAAGAAACTGTGGGATTTTCAAGAAACTCCTCTTAAAGGGCCTACAGTGGACTTAGGACTCACTCACCCCACCACTCTGGGATTCAGCAGCAGGGTAACAGCTGGAAGGGTACCAGTGGCATATGGGGAGAAAGTGAAGAGACAGGCAACAGGGCAAGTGCCAGGAGACAACTTCCTCCTAGGAAAAACTCCAGAGGCCAGGCAGTGGCACTGTCATCTCTGTGAGCCCTCCCTCAAACAGAGAAACAGAGTGGTGATATGGGTTGCCCTGCCCTGGCAAATCCCTAAGTTTCCACCCCATACATTTTACAGATGCATTTTTCTACATTAGACCACCCTACTAAGGGAGTCAAAATTGCCCTACCCAATACACAGAAATAAAAACAGCGAGACTGCCAAAATGAAGACATAAAGAAATACGGCCCAAATGAAAGAACAAAACCCCAGAAAGACAATGAAACAAAATGGAGATAAACAATCTATCAGATGCACAATTCAAAACACTGACTATCAGCATGCTCCAGGAACTCACTGGGCACCACAACAGGATGAAAGGACCCAGGCAGAAATGAAGATTACATTAAGTGAAATAAAGAAAAGTCTACAGGGAACCAACACTGGAGGGGATGAAGCTGAGATTCAAATCAATGATTTGGAACACAAGGGAAAAAAGCATTCAATCAGAAAAGCAAGAAGGAAAAAAAACTCAAAATTGAGGATAGGCTAAGGAGCCCCTAAGACATCTTTAAACATATGAACATCCCAATCATAAGGGTGCTACAAGGAGAAAAGGAAGAGCAAGAAATTGAACTCTTATTTGAAAAAATAATGAACAAAAAATTTCTTAATTTGGTGAAGGAAATAGACACACAAGTCCAGGAAGCTCAGAGAGTCCCCCCAAAAACGGACCCAAGCAGGACCACACCAGGACACATCATGATTAAAATACCAAAGGCTAAAGATAAAGAGAGAATCTTAAAAGCAACAAGAGAAAAGCAGATAGTTACTACAAAGGAGTTCCCATAACACTGTCAGCTGATTTCTCAGCAGAAACTTTGCAGACTAGAAACTGGCAGGAAGTATTCAAAGTGATGAAAAGCAAGGACCTACAACCTAGACTACTCTAACCAGCAAAACTCTCACTGGGAATTGAAGTACAGATAAACATAAACTTCCCAGACAAGGTAAAGCTAAAGGAGTTCATCATCACCAAGCCATTATTTTATGAAATGCTAAAGGGAATTATATAAGAAAAAGAAGAAGATCAAAATGATGAACATGAAAAGGGCAATAAATTCACAACTCTCAATATGGAATCCAAATAACAAACTAAGCAAACAAGCAGGAGAGGAATAGAATCACAGACATGGAGATCATTTGAAGGGTTATCAATTGGGAGGGCAAAAAGGGAAAATGGGGGCAAAGGTGCAGAGATTAAGAAGCACAAATTGATAGGTGCAAAGTAGATAGGGGGATAAGAACAACATAGGAATTGAAGTGGCCAAAGAACTTACGTACATGATCCATGGATGTGGCAGGATTTCTTTGCACACGCATTGAGAAATGCCGCCCCGGGAATCCACGTGTCTGAGCACGGCTCCGCGTGAAGAAACCCTCCCGTGTGGGCCAGCTGATTCATGTCAGTGGAAAAAGAATTCTCTAATGAGAATTTGGCAAAAATGTTTCTTAAGAAATTCTCTGCCTTGCTGAGTCTCTTTCCCCAAAGCCAAGAAGCTCAAGTTAATGGATCCCTGAAATTCTTCCCTGCCTCAATGTTTTATAGTCCTAAGAGTTAAGAGCCCTAGCTAGCTTACCCTCAATTTACTTGTCTCCTGTTTAATGTACTGCCCCTGTCCTGTCTGCCACCAGACCTGAATTTACATCCTAATGCTCTGTACCCCAAATGTTTACCTTACTGAGTAAACCTACCGCTTATCTATCCCCTTCCCATATATCTTCATGACCTAGCTGAAGACCCCTGTTCTGCATAAGTTCATGAATAACCAATCCAATGCAAATGTATCCTAATACTTCTAATAAAAAGCCTGGCTGAGCTATGCCTGGGGCATTTCCATAGATTGAGGGAAAGACCCGTGGCATTCGATCTCCTTTTCCAGGCATGTCTCTGAGTAAGATTGATTCACACGTTTGGTTGCGGTCCCCCACAGATTTTGCTGGGACGCATGGACATGAACTAAGGGAGACAATTGCTGGAGGGAATGGGATTACTGGGTGGAGTAGGGCAAAGGGGAAAACCTGGGAGAGTTATAATAGCATAATCAGTAAAATATATATTTTTTAAATTACACAAACTGAATAGATGGGAACTTTTTCACCTTTAAATAGAGCACCTTTAAAAAACCTATATACTTAATGATAAAAGATTGAAAGCTTTTCTCATTGCAATAAGAATAAGTCAAGGATGTTCACTCTAACCACTTCTATTCAGCATCATACTATTTGATCTAGCAATTGCAATACAGCAACAAAAACGAATAAAATAATCCATACTAGAATAAAATGAGTAAAGTGTCTTTATTCAGTGCCAACATGATCACCTATGAAGAAAGTCTTACTTAATCTATAAAAAAATCTAGTAGAAGTAAGAGGTTTACAAGGCCTTGTGATATAATTTCAATAAACAAAACATTCTACTACATTTATATATATTAGCAATAAATAATTATAAATTAAATATACAATGTACAACAGTATCAAAAATATAAATACTTAAGGATAAATCTCAAAAAAGATCTGTAAGATCTGTTCACTGAAAACTATATCACAAATCTGAAAATATTTTAGTGGGATTTACATAGATAGACATACTGTTTTCATGACTCATGCTTCCCCTGGAATAAATACATTTATTAGTTAAAAATTATCTTAAAGATTTGATAACATACAAATTAATATGTGATGTCTCAAACTCCCTGAATCTAAAATATCAAAGATAGAAACCAAAGGCTACATCATTGTTAGTGAAATGCTTTAATCTTATCATTTAAGAGATCTTTCTGTAAATAACTAAGTGTTTGCATACTCTCTTCATTGCTGCCTTCATCTCTTTATTCCTAAAAGTGTAGATGACTGGATTTAAAAAAGGAGTGAGCACAGCATCAGAGAGTGCAAGAAACTTGTCCATCTGTGAATTGGGGTGTGGCCATGTATAGACAAACATGGTTGGGCCAAAGAACAAAAGGACCACAGTGATGTGAGCAGACAAAGTGGCAAGAGCCTTGGATGAATCAGCTGAGGAGTGTTTCCAAACAGTAAACATGATGAAGACATAGGAGATGAGGAGTATTAAGAAGGAACCAACACAGATAAACCCACTGTTGACAGTGACCATGAACTGCAATCTGTTGGTATCTGTACAGGCCAGTCTGAGGAGCCGAGGAAGGTCACAGTAAAAGCTGTCCAATACATTAGGACCACAGAAGGGCAAATTAATGATAAATGCTAGTTGGAACAGTGAGTGAGTGATGCCAAGGGCCCAAGCAACAGCTGTAAACAAAATGCACACTCTTGGGCTCATGATGGTCAGGTAGTGAAGAGGCTTGCATATGGCCACATATCTGTCAAAGGCCATGGCCATGAGCAGCACCATCTCTACCCCACCGATGACATGGATGAAAAAGATCTGAGCAATGCAGCCTCCAAAAGAGATGACTTTATGCTTTCTGTAAAGGTCATAAATCATCTTTGGTGAGACAACAGAGCAGGCTCCTAAGTCAATGAGGGAGAGGCTGGCTAAGAAGAAGTACATGGGGGAGTGTAAGTGAGGATCAATAGTCACAGAAAACACAATGAGGATGTTTCCAGTCATGCTTGCCACATAGAGCACAGAGGAAAACACCAGGAGGACAAGCTGAATTTCCCATGAATGTGTGAGTCCCAGAAACACAAATTCAGACACAACTGAGCAATTCCGTCCATCCATTGATCCATCCAGCTGGGCTGTGGTTGCACTTGTGAGAACTAAGAAAATGAAGAGGAAATTGTGGATACAGAGACGATAATACATCAAAGTATGTCCATGTTCTCATTAGAAATAAAAATTATATAGTTATACAGTTCCCTAAATATAAAAAAACAAAACACAAAAGTCAACATACTATTACAATACATGAACTGTAACATATTTTAAACCTATCACCAAAACTCTCACTGCAATGTTCAGTTCTCAAATTAACAGATTAAGCAAGAACAAAAGGTTCACTAGTGTCAAGATATTCATCACCTGTTTAAATCACTTCTAATGTTGACTACTACTCATTTTCAATAGATTCCATCTTGCTTTTATATATATTCTCATAATCCTTTACTTTTTCGACTTTGCTCTCACAACTCACAGAAAGCAGAGATAAGAGGAAAACATGATTAACTGATGGGCTATATCACCCGGAGTGAAAACTTCGTTACACGAGTCGAGACTGAATTAGGACAGGCTGAAGCTTGAAACTGAACAAAGACCGGTGTATGTGAAATTGGAGAGCCCCTAAATAGAGTAGAAAAAGAAAATTATGTGGAATCTAACCAAAAAAAAGGAACCAGCACTATTTTCCATCAGACTTCATCATGTCCACTTCTATCCTGGGTGCCTCTAATTCCTACACAATTTTTCACCCCTACAAAGCCAGAAGCTGCCCTCCACCCTCTGCAAGGATTTCATGAGGAATGTGTGCCTCCTAGTGATGCAAGGTTTTCCCCAGGCCTAATAAATATGTATTTGGAGGATTTAGCTAAGACACATGCCTAATATAGCCACTCAAAATATAAAGTTGCTCTGCAAACAGATTTTTCAGTACATATACATGAAGATTTTAAATACCAGCACTTGGAACACTAGAGATATTAAATTTTAGTTCATCAGTGTTCTCAGCCTTCCTTTGGTGTCATCTTCTCTGTCCACTGCCATCCCCCTACCCATTAAAGTACTGAGTGCAGCCTGCACAGTAACCCGTTCTAAAATTTCGTATTTCCCTCCATACTTTAAAATACATTCAGATATTTTATGTTCAAGGAAGTTTTTCCTTTATGCTTTTGATCTATGATAATAAAAATAAGAGGACTATCAAACATTAATAAGAAATACTTTAGAAGGGCACACAAGCTTTCTTCTTGATCTTAACCCATAAAATACAAAATGTAACACTGGAGATTTAGTCCTTTAATGTGTGCTGTATTTATATGTGATACAGGGTGAGCAGAGAACTGAGTTATGTTTCTTCAATTCCAATACCCACCACAATCATTACCGAGAGCAGAGAGTAGGTCCTGAAAACACTTAGTACAAGTCAATCATTTTAGGAGTTGATGAAATACAGCAGAACAGGAATATTGACATTCTTCATTTTTGCAGCTACAACTCCAGAACTTCTCACACAAACAGCCCTTTAACTGATGCCCTCACTCATACCAGATCATAAAACTCACAGAGGCTGTCCTGTCTTGATCCCCATTCTGGATCCCCATCACTGGCACAAATGCCACTATATTCTCACTTACACATGGTAATTATACTGTCACTTCCTGAGCCACTAGTCCACAATCTCAAGGTGCACAGTTTCTGTTATCAGAAACATGGAGCTTGAAGTGTGAGTTGGGGGACAAAGGACAACCACATATGCTGCTCATCAGGGCAGGAGATGACTGATGGGAAGAATGTGCATGGACAGGAGGTGATGGGGACACTGGGGAGGGACCCAGGAAACTCAGTAGCTGTTGAAAAAGATCTAAGGCCTTAGTGAGAAAAAGCACATTGTCACATGTGATGAGAAGAACATTTTCATGGAATTATATAAAAGTCATTTTTCATGTGATCATCAATCAGATGGAAAACAAGAGACCCAGCAGAATAAACTGAGTTTCCCAATTCACACATTTGTCAGTTTTGGACACCAAAAGTTAAATCCCTTGATTTTATTCCAAAAAGACAAATACTGGAGAAAGTAATTAAGTTTAAAATTTGAAAACAGTGACTTTTTCCTGATTAAAACTAAAATTAGTGACATTCACACACTGTCCATTATTAATACTAAATTATGTAACAGGATAACAACAAGTAAATACAACATGTGTGCCTAGTTAAAGATCATTTGACAAGTACAATAAATAGTTAATTATATTTGGGAAAGTGATTACTTTTCCTGCTATTATGATATGTGTAAAGGTTTTTATTTTGCTGAATCTGTAACTGGTCTCTACAACTGTTTAAAAATTTAAGGTGATGTTGCTAAGAAGCCCATTCTCTTGGCCTTTATAAATTTTATTATCCTAAAACTTTGATTAAATTCCCAATGATTTCTTGCAGCTTTTATTGAAAATTTTCCTTCATACAGATTTGCTCTTTTTTTTAATAAATAATTACTTCAGATTTGTTCTTTTGCTAACTCCTGTAAGTCAAAGAACAAGAAAAGAGGTGAAAATACATGAATACATCTAATGTGGTATGCAATACATGTAAAGTGAATAGTAAGGTGAATATCTGGTAAGGGTTTTACGGGATGGGGGTAGAAGGTAATTCATGCCAGCAACAGCAGTTAAGGAAGGCTACACCAGGGCATAAATATTGATCCAGCTCTTTGGGAATTAGAGAGAACTGAATAGACAAAAGAAGGAAGATACATACAATGTGAGGAAAATTCCTTGAATTATATAATATGAAGTTACCCATTAAAATTAAGTGTCATTATTCATATGTATATAGCCTATATTATATACTCACGTACCTATAGAAAGTCAGTAGATTGTTCTTGACTGAAAGGTTATATTAATAGCACCAGCCTGTAGTAAGGCCAAGACTTCAGGTCAGTGATCTGTATTATTCTTGACTCTGATTTCTTGCTGGGGATGAGACAGAATTTCAACTCCAAACCTAGAACCAGCACTCAACTTATTCTTCTAAAGTCTGTGGAATAATCTTGTGTGCAGAAAAAATAAAACAGAAAAAAAAATGAAGATTTAAAACATGGGAAAGATACAGGAAGGGGAAATTAGGACAGATATGTACAATATAAAAAATGAGTTCAGGAGAAAAGAGAAAGAGCTGAATAAGGTCCAGGTGATGAAATATGGTAGCCTCTGTTTCTGAGAACCCAGGTAAGTTAAAGACAACATCAAGCTCTCACCTGTAATTCACTGATTCAGCGCTGCTCCTGTCTTTGACATTGGGTTGCCTTTAAGGAAGGAGAGAAAAGGCAGTTGCTTCTGTTACTTGCCCTCTCAGATCACAGAGTTTCTGTGAACATCACACATGGTCATGACCAGAAAAACTTCCTTTTATGCTGCACAATGATATATGCATGTGATTCACTGTAAAGATCTGAACTGTTAATATGATGTGAGGAGTCTAGAAATACCACCTAGTGGAAGAAGGGCAAACACAGAACAACAGACAACAAGCACAGGAAGCTCTCCCTGGTGCATGTGTTCTGTGTGTTCTGCCATTGCAGAAGGACTCTCTTCCCAGTCAGCTTCTGTTACTCAGGGTCACAGTGCAGTTATTTCCAACGGTATGTCATTCTTCTGCATGGTAGTGTTATCACACAGCTTTATGATCTCATTCAAGAGTCCAGAAATCATTCCCAAATTTTCATTTCTAGTTTTTCAATCCTACAAATACAAAATTCACAGATTGACTTTTGCACATTATAGCAGAGTGTTTAAAAGCTTGGACTTTGACATCAGCCAAGCTTGTGTTTGAACCCAGGCTCCACCACTATTTGCTAGGTGAGCATGACAAGGTTACTTGACCTCTCTGAACTTCAGATTCTCATTAATAACATGGAGATAACACTACCTCACTTTCAGGATGTTTGGGAAATAAATGACATAATACATAAATAAATGACATACTAGTACATAGTATGGCACAATAAATGACATTTATTCTATATTGAAACTATCTACATGAGTGACTTTCAAGGATAGAAAATCATTTCTCAAATTCAGATTCTGCCATTATTCTCAAGTATTGAAATTAGACCTAGTTTGAGGTAAAACCTTCATGTGTGCACTTGCATCCAATCATTTAAGTATATTTCCCAATAACAATCTTGCTCCTTAGTGGACATACCAATCAAAGACTGCCTGAAGGGTGCAGAAAGAAGCCTTATGCTCCAATGACGCTGTGTCCCTTACACCACTGCTATCCCCAACAATCTAATGCCATAAAATTCAATTCTCCATATTTAAAACATTAAATTATTTCTGACCACTTCAGGTAACACTGGCTATTTCCCTTGTTATTCAGGATAAATGGGAGGAGAAAAGGAGGAAGGGGCCATGGCAGGGACATCAAGAGATTTCTGAAGGTGTGCATTTGTGTGCATCTGGCAAGGCAAAGAGCAAACAATACCAGCTGCTGAGGATAACAGACTTTTCTCCCAAATTGCCTTTTTCATGAGGCATATAAATTCTTTACTTTTTATTATCACTTAATTATGTAAGTGGAAAAAAAAGAGGTATTTCAGGCACTTAATAAAGTCAGATGGTTACTCAAGACAAAAGTTTTAGTTATGCTCTATTCTCAGTCTTAACTTCTCATATATTCACTTTGTTAATCTAAAATGAATTTACTTATAAGGCTTAAACCAAAAAACTCCTGGAAGAAAATATAGGAAGTAAACTACCAGACATCAGTCTGAGTAATATCTTTTTGGACATATGCTTTTGAGCAAGATAAACAAACAAACAAACAAACAAACAAAAGAAAAACAAACTGGAGAGCACCAAACTAAAAAGCTTTTCACAGTGAAGGAAACCAACAAAACAAAACAGCAACCTACTGACTGGGAAAGTATTTTTTCAAATGATATTTCTGAATAGGGGTTATACCCAAAATTATAAGGAACTCATATAATTCAGTAACAAAGAATAAAGAATCCAATTGAAAAATGGACAGAGGACATGAAAAGACATTCCTCCAAAGAACATACACGGATAGCCAACAAACATGAAAAAATGTTCAACATCACTACTCATCAGGGCAATGCCTGTCTAAAACACAATGAGATATTAATTCATACCACTCAAAATGACAATTATCAAAAAGTCAGTAAACAAGATTTAGTGGAATGATCACACGGTAAGGAGTAAAAATGTGTAATCACTATATGATACACCTTCAACAAATATAACCAGTATAAGATTATATAGCCACTATACTTCAAAAAATTAATAAAAATAATAAAATAGATTTACTTACTATGTGTCAGATCTCAACATAGACCACATTGTACAAAGTCAATCCATATCTAGTATTTATGTAAATATACACCAGACATTAGGTGATGCATTTCGTGGAAGTGGAATTGACCCTCTAACATATGACAAGTGTGGAGATAAATAACTATAGTGATGAGGAAAGGAAGCATAAGAGATGTGGCAGTTGGGTGTAGATTTAAGAGATAGTAAGTATTATAACACATAATTCCAATGTCTAAAGAAGCCATTTTAACCACTTGGTAAAATATGAAAAATAGGTAAGTTTAGTGTTCACTGGATTAATAACAAAGCATGCAGAATATCTACAGATAGATATTGTTTAGGAGAACCAAAGAGAATAAGGTGACAGAGACGGTAGAGATTAGTTTCTGCCTAACATTGGAAACTAACCTAGATACTTAAGAATTACTAAATACATATTCTTGAAAACACTCCTCCCTTTTTCCTCCATTATCCCCTCTCAACTGCCCTTTGGTTACTGTCACTTTGTTCTTAATTTCAATGTCTCTGGTTATATTTTGCTCTGTTGTTTGTTTTGAACAACAATAAAAATGTGAAAAAATAAAGAAAGCATGCTTGTACTAAAGAAAAGAATTATTAAATAAATATAGGGAACCAATAAAGAAGTGGGTACAAGGAATTAATGATGGGGCTAAAACTCAAAATTCTGACAATACCATATGCTAACCAGAAAGTGGACCTATAGTAACAGAAAGCTGGTGAAGGTTAAAAAAATGGTTCCGTCACTTTGGAAGACAGTTTGACAGTTTCTTATGTAACTAAACATATTCTTAACGCAAGATTCAACCATTGCGTTCCTCGGTATTTACTCAAATAGATTGAAAATGTATTTCCACACAAAAACCTGCACATGGATGTTTACCATAGCTTTATTCATAACTGCCAAAATTTGGAAGCTAATAAAATGTACTTTGATAGGTGAGTGGATGAATAAATTGGCATATCCAGACAATGAATATAATTCGGTGCTAAAAAGAAATGAGCCATCAAGCCATGAAAAGACCTGGAGGAAACAAATGCATGTTACTAAATGAAAGAAGACAATCTGAAAAGCTACATACTCTGGATTGATTTCAACTGTATGATGTTTAGGAAAGGGCAAAACTGTGGAGATAGTTAAAAGACTAGTGGTTGCCAGGGTATTGGAGGAGAGGAAGGGATGAAGAAAAAGATCATGGAAGATTTGTAAGGAAGTGAACTATTCCATATGATACTACAGTGATGGATAAAAGTCATTATACGTTTGTCAAAACCTATAAGATATACAACACCAAGGTAATAATGACATGTCAGTGTAGGTTCATCAGTGACAAAAATGTACTACTCTGGAGAAGGAAGTTCATAGAAGAGGATATGAGAACTTTCTGTACCTTCTTTTCAATTCTGCTGTGAATGAAAAACTGCTCTAAAGAATAAGGCTCATTAATCAATTTTTTAAAACCAATAAAGGAGGAAAAAAAGAAGAAAGGAAGAAACAGTAATTTCATGACTGAAGAAATTAAAATAAAGGAGAAGAAATGGAAGCTGAGACAGCAATTCACATGAATTTTCCACCGTGTAAATGGGAAGTTTCGACCTAGTTATTGTGGACACACAATGTAACTAATATCAAAATGGTTAATTAATAAATGAGTAATATAATAAATTAGTGATATAGTAAATGTGATAGAGCTGTCACAGAATGAATTAATGAAAAGTTCCCATTAGAGGGTGGATGACAGTTTTCAGAGACACTACATGCCACTCTGTTGTAACACACCAACAATGCTCAACAGCTTCCAATCAGTCAAAAAGAGCCATAACCATTAGGATGATGAGGGCTGGAAAGTGGAATGGAAGGTGACCCCAGGCCATAAAAGAGGGCACGTGAATCCAAAAAAGTAAAAATTAAAAACAGGAGGTCAAACTGTTGGGTAACTTGGTCAAGAAGATGAATAGTCATAGGCTAAACTCTGAGTATTCCCTGATATCCTTCCACAGTTTTATTCTCATTCTTTGAGGGTGACATGTATAGGTTCCCTTGCACATTTCCTCATACCTTCATGCAACCACTCTCAAGTAACTCTCATTCATGGGTCTGATTCCTGCTCCATCCTTCTCTATTGCCAGATACAAAGCTGATCTGGCCACATACAAAGCTGACGTCACAGTGAGTTAAAGAAAGCTTAATTTTTGCATGACTTGAACATACAAACCTTAGATAGCTGATTTGCCCACCACAGATTTTATTTCTGTCGCTCCCACCTACTTATTTTGCCAAGGGAACCAAGAAAACAGCATCATTAACAATTCAGAAATACACAGTTCTTCCAAAATTAGCTGGATCCAAAACAGGGTCATTAAAGACACACACAAATGACTATACAACAGAGCAGCAACTAATTATGGCTGCAGAGGCTAATGACCAAGGGATGCTCAAGAGATCTGGGATTGTGAGATCACATGGCCTGGGGAATCATGCCCTGTGGTCATTTAGGTTTTCCCAGTGTACCTAAGAAGAGAAACTTTTAATAAGGAGAAAGAGATGCATTTTTAGAATTATTTTTAATTAAATGTATTGGGGTGACATTGGTTAATAAAATTATATAGATTTCAAGTGTACAATTCTATGATATGGTGGTAGGCACACAATGCAAGAGCAATACAATATGCTATTGTAAATCTTTGCTTTATGGTGATTAAAAGTGAATTCCAGAGTACCATAAAATATTGTCTTTTTCTGAACATGGACAACAGTGCAGTAATTTTGGAGGAATGGGCAATGGGTGGAGATGGAGAGGGTATGGTGGTATAAATGTTAATCGAAAAATACAATCAAAATAAGGCATTAAAAATAAAAAATTGTTTTCTTTTAAAATTTTTAATCAATCATTCCTATGTTGATTATCACAATAATGTTAACTTAAACATAAAATAGTTTTTAAAAGTATAAAGAATAATGTTTGTATATAAAACCCTACAATATTCCATGAAAAAGGCAGAGAAAATATATAAGAAAATGACATCAAAACTGACTTAAAAAAACTCTTTTATATATATTCTATTGATTCCTCACCACCACACAGCAAAGAAGGAGTTCTTTAGCCACATCATCACAGACAAATTATTTTTCGTCCACAATTACACAGATATTAAAGGTTGAACTACATATGAGTTTCTTAATTTCTCAACTTTTTCCTCTTTCACCTACAGCTAACTTCTTATAGAAAACTCAATGTTAGGTTCCATTGTGTAATGGTTACCACTCTGGACTCTGAAAAGTAAATGTTACCTAACAGATTCATAAATTCAAATTTTAGAGAAGGACTACTGCAAAAATAAAGCTGAAGGTCAACCTCAGTTGTATAAAATAAATTTATACTTCCATTCTTATTATCCAAACTTAAATTGTTTCTCTCGTTTCCTGTAAACCAGGAGAAAAAAATGTAAATGTGAGCTCCATCCTGACAAAGACCAGGAAATATATCTACAATTCCAAACTACAACATGTGAAGAAAAATGTATGTGTAACAAAAATGGAAACAGCTCAAGAGTAAACACTGAAGCAAAATACAAGCCACTAAAGATCTTAGCACACTCACAAAGCTCAGCAGTCTCAAAAAGAGATGGGTACCAGAATACAAAGCTAGCGAACTTGACTTGGAAAAGGAGGATTGAAGAGTTGTAGAAAGAAGGATCTCAAAGAGAAGATGCAGATAAACCACTTTTGGAATAATGAGGCCACGTCTGTGGTGTCATGGAAGAACACTCAAAGCAAGAGGAAGAGGCAAGCAGCCAGATAGCAGATAATTCCCATTAGATGGTGAGAAAAAAGTATAAATAATAAGAAATATGACAAAAATTAACAATTCTGACTCTGTTCTAAGTCAGAAGCTAATAACAGCATCCCAGGAGAAAAATCACACCCACTGTTTGTTTTGAGGACAACATTCCAAAATTCAGCTTCTAGCTTCACTGTTATCCCGAGCTCCTTCTCCACAATGTCCTTACAAATATTTGGTATATTCAAAGATTAATATTATTATTATTAATATGTTATATTTTGTTATAAAATAAAGCAGATGACCTACATGAACATACCTCAAGAAGAAAGAAAAGAGAAAAATGACGTAATGTACACAGCATACACTTAATAGAAACTTATGCTCTGAAGTAAAAATTTTGAGCCAATTCTCTATGAATTTTTAAAAATGTACCTTCTCTCTGAAAATACTAAGATGATATGAGTGAAAATAAATAAATAATACTTCTCCAAAGAGGACAAGCAGATGGCCAACAGATATAGGAAAAGATACTCAACATCACTAATCATCAGAGAATGCAAATTAAAACCACAATGAGATATTACCTCACACTTGTCAGAATGTCTATTATCAATAAATCAACAAATAACAAATGTTGGTGAGGATGTGGAGAAAAGAGAATCCTTGTGCACTGTTGGGATTGCACATTGGCACAGTCACTGTCAAAAACAGTTTGGAGGTTCGTCAAAAATTTAAACATGGAAAAGCCTTATGACCCAGTGTTCCAACTTCTGAGTATGTAGTCAAAGAAACTCAAAACACTAATTCAAAAAATACTGGCATATGCTCCTCTATCTCCATTGCAGCATTATTTACAATAGCCAGGCTACGGAAGCAACCCAAGTGCCCATCAGTAGATAAGTGGCTAGCCATGGTCAGTGTGGCTCGGTTTTGTTGGAATGTTGTACCATAAGACCTAAGGCTGTGGGTTTGATTCCAAGTCAGGGCACATACCTAGGTTAAGGGTTTGAACCCTGGTCAGGTACCTATGAGAGGCAACCCATCAATGTTACTTTCTTATGTAGACATTCTTCTTTCTCTCTCTCTCTCTTGTCTCTCTCTCTCTCTCTACAATGAAAAAATATCTTTGTGTAAGGATTAACATAAAAATAATTTAAAAATTAGACAAGTGTATAAAAAAGTGGTGGTACAAAAATGCAATAGAATATTACCCAGCCATAAAAAATAATGAAATTTTACTATTTGCAACAGCATGGATGAACCCAGAAAGTATTATGCTAAATGAAATAGGTCCATCAAAGACACAAATACCACATGATTTCACTCCTATGTAAAATCACTCCTATGTAAATTCTAAGAAACATAAATGAACCCCAAAAATGGAAATAGACTCACAAATACACAGAAGAAACTGACAGTTGCCAGAGGATAGGGGTGTGAGAGGGCTGGGTAAAAAGGTGAAGGGATTGAAAGGTACAGGTTGTTAGTTGTTGGAAACTGCCATTCCTGGTTTCAGAAGCTGTAACCCTCCATGGCTAAAGCTGAGTAAAAAGACCTTGGGACCATAAGCCACTAAGGAGACAAAGCTTCTCTTCCTGGCAGAGGTGCCACCTCTGCCCTCTGTACTTCTCCCTGCTTGGCCCATGATGACTGGAGAGCCAAGGACGGGTAAGATTCCTCAAGGGAGGAATAACCTAAGACAGGCACAGTCACAATGGGGCCATCAGGGAAGGACTTGGGGGACTATAGAAAAAGGGTGTGATGGACCCTCACCCCTCAACTTTGACATAGCCTGAGTCCTCATTCTGTCTGTAAAAAGTCTCTTAATCTCTTGGCTGCCCAAATCCCCAACCTGACTTAAGCCTGAAACACATCTAGAGGTGGGTGCAGCCCTGTGTTGGAAAGGGCAGGTTTCCAGGGCAATCAGGCATAAGAACAGAAAGCACAAAATCCTGGGAAACCTGCTTTCCTAAGAATTCCCTCAATTTAAATGATAAGGGTTCAAGCATAAAATGTGTTTGTTCCGCAAGTTTTACAGTCCTTTGGTTATCTGACCATGACTCAGAATAAGCCCTTATGGTTCTTTGAATGTTATTGTTTGATCATTACTGCCTGACAATGATGGATGAGCTATACACCCTGTATTCTTAGGCAAATTAAACCCAATAAAAGCCCATTGTGGAATAGGCCAAGGCCCTTCTCCTATAAGAGACTGTCCATCTTTCCTCCCCAAGCAGATCATGTCTTGGTAGACTTATTCTCATCTGTGGCAGACAGGGGTGTTCTATGGGCACAGCCCTCCCCTGCAGGTAGTTACAAAATAGTCGTGAGGATGGAAAGTATAGCATAGGAAATATAGTCAATAATATTGCAATAACTGTATATGGTGCCAGTTGGGTACTAGAAATACCAGAGGAACACTTTATGAAGTATTAACATATATACGGTTGTCTGATCACTACACTGTACCCTGAAATTAATAAAAAATAATATTGACTGTAAACT
>PVJI01028793.1:0-15883 GCA_004026765.1 Micronycteris hirsuta
AACAATTGTTTTATGTGGATATATGCTGTCAGTTCTCTTGAATATATATACCTACATGTGGAACTTCCGGGTCATGTGGCAACTCTGTCCAACAACTTGACGAACTGCAAAACTGTTTCCCAAAGCAGCTTCACCACTTAACATTCCCATCGGCAACGTATAGGGTTCCAATTTCTCCACCTCCTTACCAATACTTGTTTTTTCTGTGGTTTTGTTTTTATAACCACCCAACTGAGTGTGAACTGGTATCTCATTATGGTTTTGATTTGCAGATCCCTAGTGACAGCATATAGTTGGATTTTCTCCCCCCCAGCCCCAGGCTTAATTCATTTTATTTTTCTTGTAAAAAATTAAGTGGTGGCCACAGCCGTCACCTGGATCCTCTGCACAGAAGCTCTGGGGCGGGTCTTTACAAGAGGGTCAGTGAGTTCCTGGTAGGGAGACTTGGTGACAGTCTCTTTCCTGAGATCAGGGGTGAGACAGCTGTAGCTCTTCGAGGTGGCATCAAAAGTGGCATTGGCCAAGTTGTCCAAGGGGGCAGTGCAGCCGCTGGCCGAGCTGCAGCAGCTGTCAATCCCAACCATCAGCAACAGTTTCTTGGGCCACAAAGGCTGCAACGACACCAGAGCCACTGGGGTGGGAATGAGGCGCACCAGCGCAGAGCCGCAGCGCCCCGTCACCTAGCAAGGGACAGCGTGGGGCTTGTCTATCTTGTTACCCCAGTAGCCTCACCACACAGGGACAGTTGAGAGCTTGGCCAGGATGATGGTCCCATGGGTGGCAGTGGCTACTTCCTTTGAGCACTTGGCATCCAGACCAAAATGTCCATCGTAGTACGCAATGGTGACAAACGCCTCAAACCGGGTCCTCTGGCCAGCGCATGTCTGCTTTTGCACAGGTGTAATCTTCAAAACTTCGTCCTTGTGGGATGCTCCCAAGAAAAAGTCAGTGATCTCAGATTCCTTGATGGGCAGGGAGAAGAGAGAGATCTCCTCCAGGGACTTGATCTTCATGTCCTTGACCAAGTGGGCCCAGCTTGGTGATGGGGATCCACACCTTATGGTTAAATTTACAAAGTGACTTACCAACATGCCTCCAAAAAATAACCCCCACCCAAAGAAATCTAATAGCAGAGGAACCTCAGTAGGGCTGTTCCTGCCCACGATCCATTTATAAATTTGTTTATATTTTCATTAAAATTAGACAAAAATTATTAGAAAAGTACATTATAAATTATTTTTACAGGTACATATTCCAGAATCACTTAAAAGTACTTTACGCTCCTGTATGGACCATCATCACATTTTTACTTTCGATCTCATTCAGATGTCTACACGCTTCTCTGCAATGTTCCCCACCTCTCAGAACCTGACTCAAACATTCACCAGCTCGCCCTATCCCACTTCCTTTACTACCAGACGGCCTAGCCTCCTACTTCGCCAAGAAAGGAGCTGAGCGCCACAAATTCCTTAATATCCCTCCAAATCCAAATTTACTGTCTCCTCTACCTCAGGAAGAGGTGTCTCAACTCTTCCTTACTTCATTTTTTCCTTTTATAGAAATTAGTTTATTTTTTAATCCTCACCCAAGAATATACTTATTGATTTGAGAGACAGAGAGAGAGAAACATCGATATGTTGCCACCCACACTGCCCCGTGCCCCCACCAAGGATTGAAACCACCACCTTTCGGTGTAGGGGACGATGCTCCAACCACCTGAGCCACCCAGCCAGGGCTCTCCTTCACGTCTTAATTTCCCTCTCCCCAAACATGGTTCCATTTTCTATCCTTGAGTGTGCATCTTTTTTTCCCAGTCTACTAGGTTACTCTCCTCTGCTTCCAAACGCACTCAAGCCACCTAGTCCTAAAAATTCTTCCTTCAATCCTGCTTCCCAGTCAAGTGACCACTATTTACCAACAAATGTCTGGAAGTACAGTCTACACTACCTTCTGCTCCAAACCCCCATGTATTACCTTAATACTATTTTTTAAACTCCCACCGTGAAAATCAACAATATCTTTTTATTGCAAAATCCAACCGTTTCCTTTCAGGTCTCATTACACTTATAAGTGGCAAAACACGCGCGTCCTTGCTTGGTCTGTACTGCAGGGCTCCCCTAACGTCCCCAACCACCTTTCTGAGTGCTCTCTCCCACTGACTGCTTTTGGATCCTCCTTTGCTGTCGCCTATTCTAGACTCTCAAAGATTGTCCCTGGCAACATTACCCAGTTTGGTAATTCAGTTATGTTTGTATTTAATAACTCTCTCAAATCATTCTCGCCAGCCCTCATCTCCCTCCTAAGTTTCACATCTATTGTTTTGTTCCCACAGACAACAAAAGCTGGATGCCACAAGAACTCTCAAATTTGACACCAAAAAAACAAAACAAGAACAGTAAATCACAAACTTCTCTAATCAATTCCATACATTGCACCCAGAGCTTGGCAAATGTCTAACCACCATGACTAACTGGCTTCCAGCAGAAGTGAAATAAAGGCAAAACATAAACCCTTGCCAAGTCTTTGTATTTCAAATTTTTTTAAGCTCCTCTATTAACCAATCACTAGCTCTTTTAGTACAAAGCTAAACCATATCTTTCCATAAAAACCTGTTCCTCTTCATTTTTATTCCTATGAAACCTTTATTTCTATGAAATACTAAAACCTCAGAATCATCTTCTGTTTCTCCTGTATCCCTAGCTTCCAAATGATATATACCTTTGATAATATCTTTAAAATCTATGCAATTTATTTTGAAATGCATCCAAAGAATAAGTTAGATGTGATAAAGCAAATATAATAAATGATAATTATACAGAATCTAGGTGGTGGATATATTCACTGTATAATTCTTTTTTTTTTAAGATTTTATGTATTTATTTTTAGAGAGAGAGGAAGGGAGGGAGAAGGAGAGGGAGAGAAACAGCAATGTATGGTTGCCTCTCACAGGCCCCTCACTGGGTACCTGGCCTGCAACCCAGGCATGTGCCCTGACTGGGAATCGAACTGGGACCCTTTGGTTCCCAGCCCGCACTCAATCCACTGAGCTACACCAGCCAGGGCTTTCACTGTATAATTCTTTTAACTTTTCTGTATGTTTGAAAATTGTTACAATAAAACATTGGGGGGGGGGGGAACCTGATCACATTCAGACATTGTTCAAACACATGCTCTTTTACCTCTCTTATGAACTACTTTAGGAGCCTAACTGAGCTCTCTGTCCCCCCAGTCCTTGCCACTGTAATCCTCATCCAAGATAGCTCCCCAATGATCCCTGCCTCCTGGTATTCACGTCCTTGTGAACTTGCCTCCCACATTATCCCATGGTTGGTCTCTCCGACCAATACGGTGGTATACCACTCCGGAGAGCAGGTTATTATCTCATCTGTGCCTTGCAGCTTCCATCTCAGCATGCACTCTCTACATGACTTATTCTGGGAGAACATGTAAATCATCTAGGGATCTTTGTAAAATGCACATTCTGATTGACTGGCTCTGTGGCACGGCCTGAGATACAGCATTTCCGATCAGCTCCTAGTCAATGCAGATGCTGCTAGTTCAAGGAGCAAACTACAGTGCTGCAAGAGCGCCAGCTAACCCGGTAAGAAAAAAAAGAAAACTGGGAGAGGTAGGTTTCTATTTTTCCCCTGCCATATTTAAACATGTAAAGATAAGAATCAAGTCTTTGCAGTGCTTTGGTGCAACACCATCTCACTATAGTCCATTCTACAGAACAGTGCTTCTTAAACATGAATGTGCATACAAATCACCCAAGTATCCCATTAAACTGCAGCAGTAAGTCTAGAGCAGGAGATTGTGCATTTCCAGCAACCTCTAAGCAACACTGAAGCCTCGGGTCCAAGGACCACACTTTTTGAATAGTAAGGCATTAAAAGGCTCCTATACCTTTTTGTTTGTTTAACATATTCAAGTATAGATAAATGTAAGACTTACGCATCAAATCTACAATAAAGTTAAAAGATGAATAACGAACTTAGAAAAAAACATTTGTAACATCGATGACAATATATACTCATATATCTTTTGTATTAATTTTCTATTGCTGCAAAAATTACAATCCTATATTTTTCAAGTTTCAGAAACATCAACCAGATACATAAACTCTTGAAATGGTTCCCAAATGCCCATTACACATTCCAGCTTTACCTCCAACTACGCTGTCACCCACCCTATGTGCACGCCTATGCCCCAACCATACTACGTACACAGTACTTAAACCTTAACTTCTCTAACTTCTTTATTTATTTACTCTGAAAACACTTTTAAAAAATGTATTCAACTGACAAATATTTATTAAGAACCTAACACACCTGTGGGCGTAATACAGCAAGCCCAAATAGAAGTCATTAGTTTCATGGTTCTCTCCTCTTTCCCTTCAATTGATCTTCAGTCTGGTTTCCCATTTATAGGCCAAGCGTTTTATCACTCTACCATTGGATTCAAGTCTCATGGGCTACCTAGTCCAGATTTAGCCAGAGAAAATACAGACCCTTCTTCACAATTAAACTCTCACTACTATGTGGTTTTTCTCACACAATTTTTTTTTTAAGATTTTATTTATTTATTTTTAGAAGCGAAGGGAGGGAGAGAGAGGGAGAGAAACATTAGTGTGTGGTTGCCTCTCATGTGACCCCTACTGGGGACCTGGCCTGCAACCCAGGCATGTGCCCTGACTGGGAATCAAACCACAGAACCTTTGGTTCATAGCCCACGCTCAATCCACTGAGCTACACCAGCCAGGGCTCACACAATTTTTTAAAGCTGTAATGAAGACACCATAAAACTCACCCTTTGGAAGTGCACATACAATTCAATTGTTTTTAGTATATTCAAAGTTGTGCATTCATCATCACCATCTAATTCCAGAATATTTTCATCACCCCCAAAACAAACTACATACACTTTATCTGTCACCCCAATGTCCCCAGTTCCCCCAGCCCCTGGCAATCACTAATCTTTCTGTCTCTACAGATTTGCCTATACCGGACATTTCACATAACTGAAATCATAAAAAATGCGGTCTTTCTCACTGGTTTTGCTCATGTAGCATGGTTTTCAAGGTCCATCCATGTTGCAGAATGTATTGGATTGGCCAAAAAGTCCATTTAAATAAAAGACACACTTTTCATTTTCACCAATAACTTTATTGATTTGGTTATTTGGAGTATGTTGGCCATCTCCCGTGTGTTATAACACTGATTGTTCTCAATTAATCTCGATTTGATGGCTATCAACTTCAACTGGTCTACCCGACTCTGCAGCATCACTGTCCAGTGAGACATCTCCAGCACCACACCTCGCAAACCACTTCTGACACATTCTGTCAATCACAGCACCTTCTCCACACGCTGCACAAACCTTTTTTTTGTGTTTCAGTAGTGTTTTTACCTATCTTGAAATAATAAAGCATAATATGTCAAAAATGTTGCTATTTTCTTCCATCTTCAATATTAAAATGGCTACACAAAAATTCACCAATTTTGATATTTAAAAAAATGCATGCTGATATGACAGCTGTCACAATACAATCTAAAAAGTTGTTTCAAAAGAAGTTAAAGACAACTAAGCGCTAATCTAGAGCCATCTTATGGAAATAATCAAACAAACTTTTTGGCCAACCCAGTATGTATCAGTTCTTTCCTTTCTATGGCTAAATAATTCCATTGTATGATGATACCACACATTATCTATTCATCAGTTGATGGACATCTGGAATATTTCCACTTTTTGGCTATCTGAATAATGCTGCTATGAATATGTGTGTACAAATTTTTATGTGGACATATGTTTTCAGTGTTCCTGGGTATATATCATGGAGCAGACTTGCTGAGTAATACGCTAACTCTCCGATTAATGTTTTGAGTAACTGCCAAACTATTTTCCAAAGTACTGAACCATTCTGCATCCCCACCAGTCATATATGGGAATTTTGCTAATAAATTTTCAAACAATGAGGATATTGTAATTCCTGAAGGAAAGGAGAGATGTGCCCCACACCCTATTATAATAACCATAATAACCATATGAAGAATACTGCATTAAAAGAAGTACTGTAGATTTTTGGCAGGAATATAAGATACACAATGTTATAAGTCCGAGTATATTGAGCAAATGAGTTAAGCTTTCAGAGCCAACGGTCCTTTAATCATAAAATCGGGACGCTGTGTATAATGACATTTATGTTGCAGTCGCCGTGAAAATTAAAAAAACCAATAACCAAAGTGCTTTCCAACACTGATAATTTGTGATTCGACCCTGAGCAAAGCATTAGGGGCAAAGGGCTAAAAGCCCAGATCCCTCCCCCACTTTCTTCACGTTCCTTCCCCGCGCGGGAAGGGTTACTGATTGAAGGAGGGGGCTGCTGCCACCTCCCTTCTCCAGGAGGCCGGCCTGACGAGCCACGCAGAATAAATTGTAAGAGCTTAAAAAGCAGAGCCGGATCACTTCAGCCCAACATCGTTCCCAGACGAGGGTTGCTGCATCCTCTCTTTAGCTTAGCAAGGCAGAGCAGGATCTTTTTTCCCTTTTTTAATGGTAATAGACGTTTATTATTGTCGAAGCACAAAACGAACGGCAAAGAAACTCAAGTATATACGCCCCCACCCACGATCCTAGTCTTTTATCTCTACAATCCCCTCCAAAGGTAAACAAATATGAAATCCAATCCATTGCAAGCTCTGGAGGTATAGCAATCTCAATGGCCCTCACCCCCAAAGAATCCTCTAGCGGATCCCCCCGGGACAGATGACGCAAAGTTTACCTGGTGGCTTCCTGCAGCTCGACCCGGCTCCGTCCAGGTGCCTCCAGAAGGGTAGTAGCCATCACCTCCTCCGCCTTCTCCCGGCCAGGTGGTCTCAGCCGGGCCGCCCCCGCGCATCCGCCAGGAAATGGGGGGCGGGGGAGGTTCAGGGCGAGGAGGGTACAAGGGTGGAGGTGGGTGCACGGGCACATCTCCACCCCCAGGCCCGTAGTAGCGGCCATAAGACGGACCGTCACTGGGGCCGTAGCCTGAGCGCCTTAAGGCCGACATCCGCTCCACTGCTCCGAAGCGCTTCCCGCCCCCCACCCCACGGCCAGGTCAATGCGCAGGCGCCAGCCAGCGAGAGGGAATGGACAACAGTGAAGGGGGTCGGCCAACAACAGCCAATCCCAGGACAAGTCCCGCCCCTTCGGCTCCCGAGTCCTGAGAGTTGTGGGACTGATGTCCGCGGCTCTGGGGTAGAGAGAGCAGTAAATCGAGGGGCCGCACCGTGTTCCTTAGAAGGGGAAATACATTTTCCCACCACCTATGCAGTCTGGATTCCTCTTTCCGTCTTTTCAGGGACGGAGAAAGTGTGTCCCAAGACTGCACGACGGCCCCGCCTCTTCTTGAGGACGGGCACGTGATACAGGAAGTGGGTGGGGATAATATAGAGGAGTTTCCGGCGTGCCCGGGCTGCTGAAACCTGGGGTAGAAGTGCGGGTCCCGGTCCGCGTTCCAGTCCCGGTCCCGCCGAGGCGGTGACTACGGTAGGAGGGAGGAGGTGTTGGACACGCTGGCCCGTCGCCGGTGTACACTGCAGCCTTATCTCAGCTCAAAATGAACTACATGCCCGGCACCGCCAGCCTCATCGAGGACATCGACAGTGAGTTGCTGATCTCTTTCGGGTGAGGTCTGGAGAGAGACCCTCCTCCCGGACGGCTTCCCGTTTCTAGGGAGCTCTTAAAACACCAGGTGTTTTTAGCACTTTCCTGGGTGTTTGGCTTTGACATCCTTAACAGGAGGGAGGAGCCAAGGGGACACACCGTTTGCCACCTCCTAGCCTACTACCGCTATTACTTCTGTCCTGCAGTCTCCACCAGTTCACGGGCTGGTCAGCCACGAGCTGTAGAATTCAGTCCTGCTTGCGAGGGACGGGGCTGCTGAGGCCCAAACATGGAATTTGCCCCTCGCTCAGTCTACTGTCTTCCTCTGCTATATTTCTAAGTTCCAAGTTGTTACAGGTATGAGAATATTTAGAGAAAGGATTCATCAAGAAGTGAAAATATTCAGACGACAGCATTTGGATTTAATTGGCAGTAGACATGGGCTTTATGCTCTGTAGCCGTTTGCAATAGTATTTTACCGTGAGGGTCTTCAGCACTTTCAGGCTATGGTAATAGAGACCATTGCCAGACAAGGTATTGACTTTTCTGGGAAGGCTGAGTCAATTCAAACTTCTTTTTATCTTCTGTTAGATAGTTTTCTTTTGCTTTTGCTAAGAAGACCTCCCTTATTCCTAGTCGTTGTTCTAAAGAGGAGCTCAGACCTGTACAAAAGAGAAGCCACTTAACAATGGTCCCATCTTTTCTTTTGCTAAACTCTCATCTGTGAATCATTCCTGAAATAACATTGTTTTTGTAATCGTTTTAATCTTTTAATAGTGTGATGTCTCATTAACTTGCAATTGCCGCAAAATGGTTTATACATAGTTCACAACAAGTTACCAGTCTCTACAGTTACTGTGTATGCAAATTAAAGAGTGAGTATATAATTAAACTCTCTTTTGATCTTCCGAATCATTTTTTAAATCCAAATTAGGGATTTGGCTATTGAAGGGAAATATAGTGTAAATTGGACCAAAGTCATGTAAATAACCACAGTACAAACCTATCTATAATTCAATGAAAACAAGTTTTAGTTGTCTGAGGGTGCCCTTTTGCTCTCACCTCTCTTGTCATATAGCTGAATTAGTAGAGGTTCTAACACATTCTGTCATTTTATTTAAAATAATTTTTGTTCTCCAGCCTTCCAACCTTTTTTTTTTTTTTTTGGTAGATTCCAAGCCTCCTCCTTTACCGAAAAGTTCGAAACCGTTTCATGTACACTCTTCACTGCCGCCACTGCCCCCCACTTTCCTCCTCTCTCCCTTGTCTTTCTAGTATTTTCACCCATCCTCTCATTTAAGTAAGAAGTACTCCTCCCTTTCAGTTTGTGTCCTTTATTACTGTTTCTTCCCACTGCTTCTGGAACCTTCTTCCATTAATATCCTTTTTTTTCTCATACCGTCTCTTTCTCTCTCCCCCCTGAATCCTTTTCTTTGTGTATGTTCTTGTCTGTCCATTTCAACTTTTTTTTTTCAGTTGTGACCCCCTTCAAACATCCATCTGGTTTTTCATGTCCTTACCCCCAAACGACTTAAGTCATCTCTCTGACCACCTACCATAGACTACCTACCTCTGTTACTCCTGCAATTTGATTTTTGTTATCAACACATTGCTGCCAGTCCATTATTAAAAGGCATCAGTCTAATTCACTCTTTGGTGTTTTCCCCTCCACTCTGCAGCGTTGTGATATTATTACATTGTGATGCTGGGTTCTTAATCTGTGCTCTTGATTTCTCCAACACTTGATTTTCTTACCTCTCCAACTTTTACTGTTTCTTAAAACAGACTCTCTCTTAGGTTCCATTTTTGACCTGCTTCTTTCTTTAAGTCTCTAAAAGATCTCCTGGATTTCAGTAAATTATATCACCTCTTCGTTGCCTTATCCAAAATTGCTTTCTCTAATTCTGACCTCTTTGGCATTCCACTCTTACATTTCCAACATCCTTTGACATTTCTACATAAGTACCCTGATAGCACCTCAGAATTGCAAGGCAGCTAGTAACCATCCACTCTGAGCTTGCCTCTTTTACTTCCAACTCTTGGTAAATGGTCCTCCCTGACACGAAGACTCAAAGTTCCTACGTGTTCTCTAACTCAGTTCTTCAGCACCTCGCTCTCTCACAGCTGTCCACATATACAAACTCAATTAGTTATCAAATCCTATTATTTACAACTGCACGGTCTCAGTCCTCTCTTCATCTCCCTTCTCGTCCCTACCTTGGTTCAGGTCTCCTTATGCTTCAGGCTCTGGGAATAGCCTCAGCCACTCTCCCTTTTTTGCAAGTTCAGTCTTCAATATTTTCTTGTTCCCTGTGAAGTCAAATCCAAACTCAACCTCCTCCAGGTTCTTTTCTGACTTCATTTCCTGTCATTTCCCTTTATACCTTCTACTTTTCACCAAACACAGCCCTTTTTTTCCTCCTGCCTAATTACAGATTTCCCTCCCCCTCCATGTCACTCTTCCCATGGCCAAAAATTATCTGCCTCTCAAGGACCAACTCAGATACATCCTCCAGCTAGAGTTTCTCTCAGCCTCATATAATTAAAATGTACTTTCTTGTGGTAACTTAATTACAGCCCAATTACAAATCCTTCAGGAAAGAATCACTGTCTTGTGCCTCTGTTCTTCATCTAGAAAGTATTTTATGTGTGGCATTAAAGAAAAGAATGATTGAACTTGACTAGCTATTCTAGTGACTGGCTTATTGTCATTCTTCAGAATCAGCTCAGTCACCTCCTCAGAGAGGTTTTTCCTGGCCACCCCCTCTCTGTAGCTACTTTCCCTCTCTTTGTCATACTATCTTGCTATCTTACTTATTATTACATTGTTCTAAGCACAGTAGGTTGTTTCTTTTTTGCCTTTTTCCACCAGGAATATAAAGTCGTAAGGTCAGTGATTTTCTGAGTCTTATTCTGTATTGAATGCCTAGGCCCCAGAGCAGCACATAGATCTCAATAAATATTATTGAATTTTTGCTCTCGCTTATTATCAGCATCTTCCTTTCACATGTCTCGGGCATCAATTTTATTTAAAAACTTCCCTGAATCCAAAGTGTGAAACAGAAGCTCTTCTAAGGTCGGGGCAGGGTGGGGAAAACAATCCTAGAATTAAATTTCTCAATTTGCAGCTATAGAAACTGGCACGACAGTGGTGGGGGCAGAGGAGTTCAGCATCTCGGCCAGTCAGGCTCCCTGGCTGCTCACCCAGTCCGCTGCCCCACTGTGACTCTTCTCGCCACTGACCTTGTACTCCAGTGATTTTCAGCCTCTTTCATTTCATGGCAGACATGAACTAATCACTGAAATTCTGCGACACACCAAAAAATATGTTTTTTGCCGATCTGACAAAAAACATAGTTATAATTTTGATTCATTCACACCAAACAGCTGTTGTGTTGGCAGTTATTGTTTTGGTTTTTGTTTTTGTTTTGTTTTACAATCTCAGGGAAAAGAGGTGAGTGCCCCTGACTAAATAGTCAGGTATTGTGTATTTTGAAAATTCTCGCAGCGCAGTGGTTGAAAATTGCTGCCCTGATCTAAACCCCAGACTGCCTTAGTCCTCCGTTTTATTTTTCCAATGTACTCCCCCTTAAATACCTTGGAACAGTAAGTGGTAGAGCTTAAACTATCAACTTTATTTTTGTTACCCCTTAAACTCACTGAAGCTAACAGTTTTCATTTTTTAAAGATCTTTTTTTTTCTGTCCCCAGAAAAGCACTTGGTTCTGCTTCGAGATGGAAGGACACTTATAGGCTTTTTGAGAAGCATTGATCAATTTGGTATGTATTAGTTACAGACTTCTATTGTACTCTGGATAATAAGAGCTGCCCATTGCATTTTTGTTATTTCATATTGTAATATATTTATCTGCAACTTTTTCATGTGTCTGGCATAGAGGAATACAGTTTTGAGTCATTACATCATTCTGTCCTAAATTGTGATTAGGTGGTTCAAAAGCTTGTATTTTCAAGCTTGTATTTCTAAAACTGGTTTTCAGTAGAACGAATGATTACAGTGTTTTGGACTCTTTTTAATTTTCCCCAGTAGAGGGAGCCAAAAGACAGAAATAAACTCAGTCCACTGAAAAAGTTGGTCATTTGTACGTCAGCGTGGGGGCGACTACTCTTCAAAGCAGTTCCTGCACCGACGTAATCCCTCCCTGTCCAGTGAAAGTTGGGTAGAAGGCATTTTCTGAAGCTTGTGAGGGACCCCAACTTTAAGCTCAAGATTTTACACTTAGGGATACATCAGACTCAAGAGGTTCAGTCTTCGTTTTGCATACTGCATTTTTCTAAGGAGATCTGTATTTGTTTGTTTCAAGAAACTTCTTTGTTCATATCAACATTTGTTTGACATCTGCTAGGTCAGTGGATTTGGGCATGAGGAAAAAAATAAGACAAATGATACCAATTGAAAGAAGAAAATTATTCTTAACAGATCAGGATTCTGAATCCTAAGTCAAATTCATCAAACTACTTTGAGGGAAAAGTAATGCTGACTTTACTCTCAGATTACGAGGTGTGGTTATCTGACAAAGTGAAAAAATAGGTTTTTGCTGTATCATAATTCATGGGCACTTGGATTGGGTTAAGTGAACGGCAAATACTGAAAGTTGAATCTTTGGTTAATCACCACATACACATAGCCACACAACACAGAAGAACCGTTTCCTTCTTTAAAAAAAAAAACACAGATTTTTAATCTCTGTAGTTGTTTAAAGTCTTCTAAGTGCCCCCACTCATTTACATTTTCTTACAGCCATGTTGATATCAGCAATTAACTGATAAACGAATTTAATTTTCTTTTTCCCCTGCTATTACTCATATATTGCTGCAACATAATCCCAGATACTCTCTCGGTTTGCAATTGGTTAAAAGTCTCAGATGGTGTGTTGTAATGAAATAGAAGACTGTGTGAAATTTTAGTTTTTCCCTGAATTAGAAAATTTTGAAATCATGTTTAGCTAAATCTTTTCTACTCAAACTAACTGAATTATGGACCTTTACCCAAAATTTGAACTAAATATCTTTGTTTCTCCCCTATACACTTATAGCTAATTTAGTGCTACATCAGACTGTGGAGCGTATTCATGTGGGCAAAAAATACGGTGATATTCCTCGAGGGATTTTTGTGGTCAGAGGAGAAAATGTGGTCCTGCTAGGAGAAATAGTAAGTGAAAACTGTTAAGCTGCTCTGGGTCTTGATAATCGTGCTAGTTAGGTTTCTTGTTGTCTTTTCCACATGTCACCCAGCATCTCACAGGAAACCACCAAATTAGCTTAGGAAAGCCACAATTGTAAAAGTACAGTTACAGAGAATAATTTGTCTTAGTGCCTCTTGGCATTTTGAAGATTTGATCCCATTAGAGCAAAATATCATTGATTTTACTCGATATCTTAAAAAAAAAATACCATCCTGTCCTGGCAGGTGTGGCTCAGTTGGTTGGAGGGTTGTCTCCAAAAAGTTGTGGGTTTGATTCCTGGTCCGGGCACATACCTAGGTTGCAGTTTCGATCTCCAGTTCAAGTACATAAGTGGGGGAGGGGGCCCGGTGCGGAGGGCAGCTGGTTGATGCTTTTGTCTTGCACTGATGTTCCTTTCTCTCCCTTTCTAAGTAATGAAAAAAAATGTCCCTTGGGTGAGGATTTTAAAAAACGAATACCATCCTATAAATGTGTTCATTAATATATTATTTCTGCTATTTCTAATAGAAAATTGAAAAACTTGAAAAGAATAATTCAATAAAGTAAGATTTATATACATTGTATATTTTGCAGTCATTTAAACAATTGATCCCAAGTAGTTTTTCATGACATAAAGTTAATTAGCTGTGTTTGCAGGGGAAGAAGCATTGCATCTACAAGGTGATGTCCGTGTTTTTTAAGGGGGGAAGGGAAGGGATGGGTGTAGGAGAACCCTTTCAGCGAACAATGCTGATGAAGGAGCTCGGCTTCATTTGAATCCTTAGCTCACAACCAGTGAAGAGGGAGACTAGTTGGGAGGTGAAGAGTTAAATCTTCTCTAAGGTGTTACTGTCGGGGTGTGTGTGTGTGCATGTATACACACATATGCATATATACTTACAAAACTATTAGAAAATTATTTTATATTCAGGGTGGGGCAAAAGTAGGTTTACAGTCTATATGAAAAATAACACTATAATAATTAATAATAATACAACAATAAACTGTTTCACATACTCACAACTGTAAACCTACTTTTACCCAACCTTGTACATAAAACTATTAGAAGTACTCGACATTTATTTTTAAAATTTTTATTTGTTTTTTTATTTTCATCAACAACTTTATTGATTTTTTTTCTTTTTATTAAATAATTACTTTATTGTTGTTCAGTTACAGTTGTCTGCATCCTCTCCCCTCCCTAAAATTTTTATTTGTTGATTGATTTTAGAGGGAGAGGAAGGGAAAGAGAAACATTGATTTGCTGTTCCACTTACCCATGCATTCATTGGTTGATTCTTGTATGTGCCCTGGCCGTGGATTGAACCGGCAGCCCTGATGTACTGGGGCAATGCTCTAACCAGCTGAGCTACCAGGCAGAGGAAAAGTATTCAACATTTTAAAAAGACAAACCTCATTGCCCTGGCTGGGTGGCTCAGTCAGTTGGAGCATCATCCCATAGACTAAAAGGTTGCCGGTTCCATCCCCAGTCACGGTGCGTACAGAAGCCAACTGACATATGTTTCTCTCTTTCTCTCCCATCCACATACTAACCAGGCCCGACCCTGTTTAGCTTATGAGATCAGATGAAATCAGGTGCATTTAGGGTGGTATGGCCATAGACTCTCTCTCTCTAAAAAAATCAATAAACACCTGGCTGGTGTAGCTCAGTGGATTGAGCGCGGGCTGGGAACCAGACGGTCCCGGTTCGATTCCCAGTCAGGGCACATGCCTGGGTTGCGGGCCAGGTCCCCGTGAGGGCCATGTGAGAGGCAACCATACATTGCTGTTTCTCTCCTTGTCTGTCTCCCTCCCTTCTCCTCTCTCTAAAAATAAATAAATAAAATCTTTAAAAAATAATAATAATAAATAAATAAATAAATAAAATAAAAAATCAATAAACATATCCTCAGATGAGGATTTTTTAAAAATTCTAAGATAAACCTCATTTCATGTTTTACATGAAACGTGACTTAAAAAGTATCTTATTTTTAATACCTTTGATTTAATCCTGCTGCTTCTGATTATTGGATTTGCCAGGAAAATCAAAATGAAAAACTTTGACATTTGCAATAAGCCATTTGAGAAAATAAGGAGATAATTCTGCCGGGGTCGGGTTGGTTCAGAGGCCTTATTTTGAAATAGTTAGCTAGCAATGACTAGTCAGTACTGCAGAAATGCTGCTATAAAAGATATGAAATACCTTTTTTATTTTTTTTTTTTTTTTTTTAAAGATTTTATTTATTTTTTGGAGAGAGGAGAAAGCAAGGGAGAAACAGCAATGTATGGTTGCCTCTCACATGGCCCTCACTGGGGACCTGGCCTGCAACTAGGCATGTGCCCTGACTGGGAATTGAACCGGGACCGCTTGGTTCCCAGCCCGCGCTCAATCCACTGAGCTACACCAGCCAGGTCTGAAATACCTTTTTTAAAAAATATTGTTTGTGGTTGATACTTGTTGTTCAGTGTATCATTTTTTGCACGTTTATGCAGCAGAAATTGTCACCTCCTTGTATTATGCAAAGGTTGAAATAAAGCACTATACCACCCAGAGATGTGAAGGAGGAGGAATAAGTGACTGTGAAGTGGTCTGCCAGTATATTAAGAGGGGCTAACCCCTCTCTGGACAAAGGGGTCATGGGGGATTATTTCTTCCTTTCTTACACTTTCTGAGTTTAATTTTTAAAGAGGAAACATATTACTTTGCTATCGGGGTAAAGATTTAAGTTAAAATGTTTACACGTACTCTGCGTCAGTTTTACAGTATTGAACATCACAGATGCTTCCTGTGCCAGTTACGTTGGCACCAGTCACCCCATTGTGAGGTGCCGCATGTGCATATGAGGAGAGGGAGTGAACTTGGGTTTGTTCTTAGAGATTCATTGTTTTCTGATAGCCCTTTTATGGAGAAAAGTACTCTCTTTTAACATATTATGGTTTGGATGCTGCAGAATTTTTACAGTAGTACCATAAAAAAAAAATAGGAAAGCTTACATAACTATAGGAATCAATAGTCAATTTGAAGAAATTAACTGCCAACTCTAGGAAAACACA
>PVJI01028794.1:0-16036 GCA_004026765.1 Micronycteris hirsuta
CCAGCTCCCCCGTGACCCTGCGACCTTGGACGAGGCGCTTCTCTCCGCCTCAGCGTCTCCGTCCATAAAATGGGGCGAATAAAGTGAGGCCAATAAGACCCCCAGGCCACTGCCAAGCACGCAGTGAGGGTGTGGCCAGTGCTGGCTGTCATGGTCCCTTCTGCTATAATTGTATTGCTCTGTGGCGGACGTTGTGCTGAGCATTTCGGAAGCATTGTGCTATGTCCTCGTCAAGAGAACCCATGCAGGTGTTGGTGTTATTTTAGTGTTACAGGTGCAATGAGAGCGTTCGCCAGGGCAGCAGCGGACAGTTAAGCCCTGGGAGCGCTGAGAAGATGCTGGGGTCACAACCTGCGACACTCTCAGTCCCCCCACCCCCAACCCGTGACACCTATAGCCACACTTCCCTGGCAAGATTTACGTTCAAACCAGAGGTTTGCGTGGTTGATAAACTGTTGCCTTTGTAGACACAGTAGTGGATTTCTTAATGTGTTTACAACCTTTGATATAGTGTATCCAGCATTAATTTTTTCATTTTTAATTTTTAGTTACAGGCTTCCTCGATGCCGTCATCATGCTGATTTACTGTTAACATCTGAAAGCATGATGGTGGGGACGGCAATTACGTATCCATTTATGACTGTAATTTTAATATAATTGGTTTCAGGTCCCATAATGAGACTAATTAATAATGATATTTCTGCTCCAAAAGTTAATATGCAAATTCCCAGATTATTGCAAGTAGGATGTAAGATATTCTGAATATTGATATTTTCTGATACATTACTGTGGGTTAGTACATGACACACCCCCAAGCGGTGAATGACTGACTATTTATTGTACCTGCTCTTACCGCCATATCCCTCCGGCCCCACAAGTGAAAAAGGGGAACTCCAAACACATGTTGCTCCGAAGAGCTTTCTGGAGAACAGTCAGACCGCTCCAGATTTCAGCCCGGCACGCTGACTGCTGTGTAAGCGCTGTTTGGGGCCTTCTTCCTGGAAGGTCTTGTCTCCATTCAGATCTTCAAAACAAAAGCCGCACGCCCTTCACCATCTCGGGCTATGGGTGACTGTGAATCACAGATACGTACCTCCAAACGTGTGATGGTAAATTAAGTCATTTTGTAACATCCTGTCACCTGGCTGCTAGGGAAGCTGGCATGGTCTCGACCATGAGCAAGGCATGTGCTTGTCTCTGCTGTGCTGGCGGGGCGGGGGGACACCAGCTGGGACCCCTGCACACCCCGTGAATCTCCCTCCTGAGCCTGCATCAGAACGAAGGAGCAGAGAGAGACAAACGAGAAAAGGAGAGAAGGGCAGAGGCGAAGGGGACCTTTCGGTGCAGAAGGTCCCCACTGTGGCTGGCCTTCCTGTAGCCTGAAGGCTGGAGTAGGTCAGTAAGCCACCCATTCTGAGGTTGACTTCAGTCCCCTCGATCAGTTAACGTGGCAGCCAGTATTTGTTACCGTGAAAATATCTCCTGGAAGAACAGCGACTGATGAGACAGACCCACTGAAAGCGCTCTTTCTCCTGGCTCCTCCAGCAGCTTCGTCCTGAGCCCGGGCTCGCACAGACAGCCGTGGTTACTGTGGCGGGTGGAGGTGGTGGGGCCGGCGGCAGAGATCGGAACAGTATGTCCCCTCGGGGACCTCAGACTGCAGGGGACCGGGGCTCTGTGAGCCTCGAGCATTGTTCTTTTCACAGTAAACTTCAGATGTTCTGTTCGTATTTCGTTTATTTTTTCATAGCCAAAGAACGAGATGTGCAGCCACTCAGAACAATAGCCGGGTTTTGTCAGATGGCCAAGCCTACAGAGAGTTTCCCTGAGACTTAATGAGGAAGGCTGCTTCCATAGGCCAGCTCTCGTTCCGAGCGATCAGATGTTGGTAGATGACTGGATAAGTAATTTGTGAATATTTGGATCAATTAAAACTTAATCAACAAAGGAACATTTGGATGACAAAACTGAAAACATTGATCAATGGAGGGCTTCAATTTTCAATAAGAGAGTAAATTTTTCTCATTTAAATAGGAGAATTCAAATCAAAACTTGCTGAATTTCTGAAACAATACATATTTTCTGCCACTTACTATAGTGCTAAAAGACAACAATGGTGACAGCTGGTGCCCAGTGAAAATGTTACACTGTGACCCTTATGGCAAGTATGGCAGACGTGCCATTGGTTGTAGTGGCGTAGGTGCTTGTGAACTGCGACGCAGTGAGTAATTGGAACTCACCAGTGTGCAACATCATCCTTGTTTACATCGTCCCGGTCCCTTCCACAAAACCCGCTACTGTGCAGACACTAGTTAATTGTGGATGTGAGTTTATTAGGTGTGTCTCCTTCCAGTTTCCTCACTGTCCAATTTCAGGGTCTGTGTGACCGACGAGTAGCGTGTGACTTAATCTGTCCATGACGCATGGACGTGAGGCGCGCACTGGGATCGGAGCGGTGATGCGTCCGTGACGCACGGATGCGGACGTGAGGCGCGCACTGGGATCGGAGGGGTGATGCGTCTGTGACGCACGGATGCGGACGTGAGGCGCGCACTGGGATCGGAGCGGCGATGCGTCCGTGATGCACGGATGCGGGCGTGAGGCGCGCACTGGGATCGGAGGGGTGATGGCGTCCGTGACGCACGGATGCGGACGTGAGGCGCGCACTGGGATCGGAGGGGTGATGCGTCTGTGACGCACGGATGCGGACGTGAGGCGCGCACTGGGATCGGGGCGGTGATTGGCTGTCAGACACCCACACTCCCTGCGCGCTCAGCGTGGCCGGTTTTCGTTGTCAGCAGCACGTTCTCAAAGTCCTCCACATCGGCGGTGCCGTCTGGTGAGTGAGCCAGCGGTCTCGTGGCTTGGTAAGCCAGCCCCTGTGTCTACACCCCACGTGTGGGGATCAACAAATGGTTGTTCTTATTTTTTATATTTAAACAACTTCTGCAGTTTTGTCTCCATGAGGGCGGGTATTTCTGAGTAAGTGCTGAATATTTGTGGAATAAATGAAGCTGAATGAACGTATGAGTCAACCAACGAAAGAATACAAGAAAAGTAGAAATCCCCCCTCCATTACCAGCCTATGAGGTACCATTTTCCCTTAAATACCCCACTTCCTTGGCTGAAATTGGAACATGCCCTCTAATCTCAGGGTGGGCATTGACAACAGCGTTTCTCTTTTCCCCAAAAAACTCGTGAAAGAAGTGTTGCCGCTGCCCTGCAGGGCCATCCCTTGTTGGTCGCAGCTTTGCTGGGCTCTGTCACTCGTGCTGGCTCAGCACTCGGCGACGCCCCACCTCGTGGGCATGGAGCGTGTTCACGGCTCTGTGCGGCCACCACCTCGACCGAATTCTCGGCGGGGGGGGGGGGGGGCTTTACCCGAAAACTACGCCCTGTCCTCCCAGTCCCTCCTGTTCGTCCCGGACCCGGGCCACCACCCATCTGCTTTCTGCCACGCAGGACAGGCCCTGCACATGGAGTCACGTAACACGTGGGCTCCTGGGTCTCGTTCCTGTCGCATGTCGGAGTGCCCGGAGTTCCCCGCTGGGGGCGAGTGACCCGTTCTGCGCATGCGCTCAGCAGTTCCCGCGCAGTGGGCTGCTCTGCCCCCCGAAGGGCGCGGCTGTGAGCGCTCACTCGCCGCTTTTTAAGTGCAGACGTGCGTTTCCGTTCTTCCCCACGGCTCCTGAGGAGTGGGGTTGCGGGGTCGGACGGCGACTCTGAGAGTGACGCTCCGAGCAGGCCGTTTTCAGTGCGGCTGCGACGCGATGTGGTCCGCTGACGCTGCGGGTGCGTGTGCGGTTCGTTTCCGCCCGTCCTCGCCAGCACTGCCGAGTGTCGTCTTTTTGTTTTCTGTTTGAGCCATCGGAGTGGATGTGAAATGGTTTCGCCCTGTGGTTTTGACTTGCATTTCACTGATGGGCGGTGCTGTCGAACAACTTTTTCTGTGTGTGTGGGCTATCAGGAACATCAGATTTGGAGCTATGTACAGTCACATTTTTTGCCTATTTAGCTGGGTTACTCGTCTTTCCACTGTCGGTTGTGAGCTCTCCGTGTATGTTGTGTGTGCAAGCCCCTAATGAGCTGCGGTTTGCCAGGATCCCCTCCGGGCTGTGGGCTGTCTTCTTCGCGCTGCCCCGACGACACCCTTGGGAGCAGCAGGGGGCTTCTGGCTGCGACCCAGTCCCACTCAGATGTTCTTGTCATCGCGGTTCGTATGTCTCGTCTCACAGACAGGAAACCATTGCCGGGAGCCACAAAAGTGTGCTCCTGTGTTTTCTAAGAAGACTTTCAGAGTTTCTAAAGCTTAGGTCTCTGTTTCACGTTGGGTTAATTTTTGTAACTTGAAAGTTGGAGTCCAGCTTCACTCTTTTTCTGTGGTTTTTGAATTCGTTCTTTTGCATGTGGCTACCCAGCGGTTTCAGCCTCGTCCGTTGCAAAGGTGGCTCTTTCCCCGTGGGGCAGCCATGCCCACCTGCCCACACTCACCCACCGGAAATGTAGGGGCTTGTCCCTGGACTCCCAGTTCCACCCCATCAGGCCAGGTGCCTGACGGTCCGCCAGCACCACCCCATGTTGATTTCTGTAGCTTTGTAGGAAGTTTTTCAGTGAAGAGGTGCCCATTAGTAGCATCGAAAGATTTCAAACAATGACGCACTTCCCCTGCAGTACAGGCCGCAGCCTACTTTGCCCAACAGCTGAGAGTTAGGTTCTGGGCGAGCGCATAGAATTCAGTGTTTTAGGATGAACTCCGGGCCGTCTGCTCTTAGGTAGCATCACTGCAGCCGTAACGATCGAAGCCACTGTTTCTTCCAACGTGAGGGGGAACATTTGTCCCAACGCCTCCGTCCTGGGTCTCTCCTCCAACAGCCACCCTCACAGGGACGCTGGTCCTTTCTCAGGGGCAGCCAGCACTCCGCAGTCCAGGCTCCCGCTAAGGCCCCTGAGGACGACTGTCTCTCTGCAGCGTGGGAGTCCCAGTGCCCTCGAATACACCCCCCAGCCATTTGGCACCGACAAGCTCCTGCCCGTGTGTGACACCCCCAAGAACCATGCCAACATTATGGCCATGCGTTTGCATCACCAAAGGCCCCAGTGGGTTTTCTCAGAAGCCAGGGTACTCCTGACCCCAGGGCAGTTTTCCTGCCTCCACCAGAGAGCTTCGTAATCAGTCATTTCTCCAAAGTGTCCCCGACCTCTCAGGTCTCCCCTTGGCTTTGTAGCTGCCAGTCTCTGTATTTGCCACCAAAGGGCTGTGTGATGGTGCGAGTGTGTGCGCACACTCCTCTCCACCCTGGTGCCATGTGTTGAGTGTGCTTGACGGCGGTGTTGGAGAGCTGTGAGTGTTAACCGTGCCTGGGAAGAGTCATCTGCGTGTGTGTAGATGCACCTTCACCCGGCCACCTGCGGAGCATGTGTGAGCCACGAATGCCACACGCCCTGTGTCTCCCCACTGCGAGCGCCCCCGATTCACTCTGGGTGCGAGAATTAGCACGGACGGGTCCATGTGCACCTGCGACTCGGACTGGGTTCCTGTTTCTGTATTTTACTCAACACCAGACACACCTCCTTGGACCTAGTAGAGGTTCGAGGGTTTGAAGCGCTTACACTCATTGTGTCCAGGAGACCAAGCTTCGTTTCCCTCTCACCGACCTTTCACTCCACAGGCAGCTCAGCATCAGTAATCACACCTGGGGTTTCCAGTGAGTAACACTCGGACTGTCAGAAATTGTTGACGTGCCTACGCGTCGGAAAAACTCAGCACCTCTGGAAAATGCCATCACATCATCCAGGGAAATGTGTTGTGAAAAATCGAGTTATCGACACTCGGTGTGGAGATTTCCTTGGGGGTGTTTGTTTTTCTCCTCCCATAAATATTTAACGAGTACCCGCTAGGTGGCAATCACTATGTGACGTGCGGAGGGTACAGCGATGAACTAGGCCACCAGGTAGCTGACCCCCCACAGGGGGTCCGGGTCTGGGCAGTGTCGTGAAGGTTGACGGTCTTGGTCTCTAAGGACAGAAGACTGAAGAAGGGGTGTGGGGAGGGGCCAGAGAGATGGCCAGAAGTGGCGTTGGCTGATGAGGCTGGTCGTTGATCAGGCAGAGGAAAGAGCGAGGCATTTCAAGAGAGGGGAAGACACAGGCCGTGGAGCTCCATTCACTCAGAGTGTGTCCCGAGCGTCTGCTCTGCACTGGGCAGGCAGCAACGCCAGACACGGTCAGTCATCCTACAGCGAGAGTCCCCATTCCAGTGCAGGAGACAGCGGCCTCCGAGTGATTGGACAGAAACACGGAATCGCCAGCTGAGACAGCAAAGAAGGTGGGTGCGGGCGGGGACTTTTGTCACAGAGCCCGTGAACCCAGACAGCGGGTGCACAGGAAACCTTCCCTGAGGGAGTGGCTGCCATGGAGTGCTGAAGGGTGAGCGAGGAGGCAGGAGGAGCGTTTTCCGGGCAGGAAACAGCCTGCGTGGAGGCGCAGGTGCGTGTGGGGCCCGGAGGCCCTGCCCTGAGGCTGCGGCGCACAGCGCAGGGGCAGCGGCTGCAGAGGGGGTGGGGCCGGGTGACCCAGAGAGGGGCGGGTACGCGCTTGTTCTGCAGTCCCACCTCCAGGTTTCCTGGGGTCACTTCTTTTTGCACTGTTCCTTTACCTGTTTGCTTCAGCCTACGAACGTCTTTTATTTCTTGTTGTTGTTCATCACCCCCCCCTTCGGAAACCATCAGCTTGTCGTCCGTACCCACGGGTCCGTTTCTCCTTCGCTTTGTTTGTCCGTCTGTTTTGTTTTGTTTAGGTCCCACGTGTAAGTGAAATCACGCAGCATTGGTCTTTCTCTGCCTGACTTGCTTCACTTAGCATAATGCCTTGCAGGTCCATCCGTGCTGTTGCAAGTGGTAAGATCTCGTTCTTTTTTACGGCCGGGTCATATTCGCGTATGAGAGAGAGTGACAGAGAGACATCTTCACCCACTCGTCTGTCGGTGGGCACTTGGGCTGCTTCCCCATCTCGACCACTGTGGACGACGCTGCAGTGAATGCAGGGGTGCGCATTAGAATTTGTTCCCTTTGGGTAAACACCCAGCAGTGGTGCAGCTGGGTCATGTGACAGCTCTCTTTTTCCTATTTTAAGGTAACTCCCTACTGTCTTCCATCGTGGCTGTCCCCCACCGTCACTCTAGTTAAACACACCGCTTTGCCGACTGAATTGTCATACACACCCATAAAGCACGCCCAGTGTTGCAAACTCCACACATGTCCCCTGCAGCAGAAGCTTCCTGGGAGTCCACCGGCTCGTGTATCCCCACTGGCCACCTGCGACAGCCGCCTGAGCTGCCAGTCCTTAGTAGCTTCCCATGTGCCAGGCCTGCAAGCGCGAAACTCCTCTTTCCACCCTCCCTCAGGCTCCACACACGTGCACCACCGGTACCCCCGGTCTACCGCTGGGGCACCAAGGCATGAGAAAGGTGTGTCGCCCCAAGCCACACGGTAGCTCACGCACGGATCTGAGCTGATGCGTGCGGGTTTGCCCTCGGTCGCTACTGTGATGCTAATACCACAGCCAGGCTCAGCTGCCGGGTGCTAGCTGGTAGCTCAGCTGTACTTGCATCCACGCCGAGAGGGGGAAGCTGAGGTTCGCCATGCAGCCAGCTAACAGCAGGCTGGGTGCAGGACACAGACCTGCAGCAGGGCTCCCTGCTGCTGAGCTCACATCCCACTACTACAGTTCTGCACAGGGAGGAGAGGACCAGATAGAGATGCTGAGGGGTCGGGAGGAGCTCCCCATGGGACCCCACTGGAGCCTGGGGTTCACTGGAGCTGCGGATGTGCTTCCTGTTCAGTGCAGGAGCCTCTTTGCCTGGCCCCCCACTGGAGTGCATGCCCCACAGGAAGGGTCGTGGTGAGAGTTAGAAGCGAGAGCCCTCCGTCAGGTGGATGGCGGAAACCATTTGTGTTCGTGGAGTCAGGTAGCTGCTCTGGTGCCACTCAAATAGTCTCATGCGCGGTTTTAATTGATAATCATCAATTAAATACGACAAGGCATGATTAAACAGTGTGACATCTCCCAGAGTGCTTCTCCCTGAGAGTCGCTGGGCAGAGTCCCTCTGTCCTCCTGTCTGTCTGTGTGTCCAGTTGTGAAGCAGTTCCCCCAGGGAAACCTCAGGCTGCCCTCAGTGGGTCTGCGGCACTCAGTGAGTGTGCAGCGCCTGTCCCTTGTTAACTTGGTCCGACAGCCATCAGTGAGCGTCTCCTCGGCGCCGACGCTGCACCCCCCACAGGGGCGAGCCACGGGCTCAGAGAGGGGAGGACAATCGCGAGTTCAGGAACAGCGGCAGCAGGAGACTGAGAGCCTCCCGGAATTGTATCACAGAGGAGCCCACCCTCTGCAGCCCCACCCCAGGGCAGAAGCTGTCTCCCCTTGTCCACATTGAAGTCTGAAGTCCCACCAAGTCTCCTTTTTATTATTTGGGGCAAAGTTCTCACGTCCGCCGCCTCCGCCGCACACGCTGACGTGGCTCCCCCTGTCCTGTCTCCCTGGGGACCCTGTTGATTGTTTTCACATGTCCCCAAGTACTTGCCTACAGTTTTATCTCTCAGCCTGTCTGTTGCACGTCAACCCAACCAACGCTTTGCTCTGCTCTGTGCTCTTTCACTGGATAGTGAGGCCAGTCCGTCCCTCGCCATAGTCACCGGGGCTCCAGAGGGACGGGCGTAGACAGGGCAGCCTGGTCGCTGGAACGCCTGGCAGCGCGCTATGCAAAACCACTGGAGACCCGGACAGATGTGCTTCCTTCTGGAAGGGACACTGATCGGGGCGGGGAGCGGAGACCTGGCAGGCTTTGCTTCCAGTGCTCTCCGGTGATCGTGCACAGGACCTTGTGAGCGGGGCTGTGATGACTGTCCCTCTCCTCCTGCTCTCCTGGGGTTCGTTCACTAAAGCGGACCCCTTGTCTGCCCCAGCTCACCAGGGTCACAGGGCCTTGTCCTTGCCTTTTGTGAGTGAGCTTTTTTAAAAAGTTCTCATTTTTGCTCCATGGGCGGATAATGGAGATAATAGTCTTTGGAATACTTCAGGGTGGAAAAACCAAGGCCCCTTTGGGAAATGCTTCTCCTCGAGTGGCCCAGACTGGGGACCTGGATGGAGTCCTGAATGCCACATCTCCCTGACGACAAGAAGCTGCCTTGAGCGTGAGTCCCTGGGGCCCGCAGCCAGAGTGGACTTGTTCTGAACCCCGGTCTGGGTCCGGGGAGCCACAGTCCGCAGGTGGAGGCTCCCATGAACCAAGGCGCCCTCTCAGTGCTTCTGGTGTTTCTCGTTGAGTAGATGGAAGAATGCGAAGCATTCTCACCTCGCAGGGGGGTGTGGCATCATTTGCTGTTTACCAACTGAAGGTGAAGCTAGAAGTATCTGTACATACAGGCCACACTGAGCTGAGGTTTCTGAGCATGGAAACGTGAGTAAATGGGGCAAAGGGATGTATCCCATCATTGCCACTTCCTGCTCCGGGTCAGCCTCACAATCCTGGCCCCGCCAGACCCAGCGGCCCAGCTGCCTCCGGTGAACGGAGGAAAGGGGCACATAAATTACCCTCCCACCGTGAACGTCTTCCTCTTACCCTTGGCAGCGATATGGAATCACTCATTGTAAGCCTGTTTTGAAGGTTAAGCAGGAAATATTTTCTTGCATAATTCATATTTCAACAAAAAGCGATGCTGCTGCAGTTAGCAGGCAGGTGACCTGGCTAATCGGCTCAGTTTTGAATCTGTTAGCTGAGGACTGTCTTCCAGCTGGGCCTGGCTCTGTAGGAAAACGGGGACAGGGAGGGGGTCACTGGATGTGTGTGTCCCGCCCCCTGGAGCGAGGTGTGGCGCAGAGGTGGAGGGCCATGTGACCTGTCCTGCCACTGCCACCAGGCCGTCCTGACGGCCCCCCGCTGCGGTGCCTCGGAAACGCACCTCATGGTCGGATTGCCTGTGCTGGTTCACTCTCGAGTCTCGCGTCTCGTTCGGTGGCCACAAAGCCCCATCAGGGAACTTCACCGTCACCACCGTCCCGTGACAGGTGCTGCTCATACAGCTCAGACATGACAGGCAGCTCCCTCAAGTCACGCCATGAGCAAGTGTCAGCCCTAGGAATCGGGGTCGGACTGCGAGCCAAGTCCCGGTGACTGTTCCCAGCACCGCAGCGCCGTGTTCACTGGGAAGGGCCCCTCCGAGCCACCGAAACACACGGCGGACTCACGGGTGTCTGACATCTGTCCAGATTTTGTGAAGAAAACAGTTTGGGCTCTGCCTTTAAATTCTGGTTTATAAACATACTCTGTGATGAAATTAAACTGTCTTTTCAATGCCACAGAGTTTAGGCAATTCAGAAAACTGTTTTTCTTCTGACGTCATGGCCTTCCTGTGTTTTACGTTGGCAAGTTCTTTCTTTTATGGATTGAAGGCGGTAGAAGATGACAGTGACCATTTTTAGAGCCCATACGTAGGAACACCTGTGTTACTTTTACACGCCTCTCCTTTATTGTCTTAAAATTCTATTGCTCCATTCAACCCAAAGTCTATAAACCAGTGTTCTTTAAAAATAACTCAGAGCTGACAGAAAGAGCATCTCGTCTGCAGTGGGACCAAGGGTCCGCCCGCGCAGGCCGAAGTCGCCTTCGCACCAGCCCGCCTGCCCCAGGTCTCCAGGCAGGTCTGTGCCCCCTGGAGGCCACCGCGGACCTTGGCACCTGGGCTACGTCTTGTTTTCAGGGTTAGATGGACTAGCCCTGGCCCCAAGAAGGAAAGAGTGGCTTCTTCTCTTCTGTGGCTTCCTGTGTAGCTTCAGAGGCAGCTGCTGGAGCTTAGGATGAGAGGGAATTGCTGTTTGTGCCCACTGCTGCCTCCCTGACCCCTGAACCCGGCCCACCATGCCCTTCCTCCCAAGAGAGAATGGGGTCACGGAACCTCAGCTGCAGTCCTGCCAAAGACAAGGCATCTTAGAAGCTGCAGGTTTCTGTAGCCCGTTGCCCCCTTTTCCAGCCTTTCCTGCACAGCCACAAAGCCCACCCGCATCACTGCTTGACCCAGAGGGTGGAGGGAAACACAGGAGAGAGCCCTGGGTTGGAGGTAATTGGTGGACTGGCCCCAGCCCAGGAACGCAGCGTCCCGGGGTCCCTGGCCAGGCACTGCCACCTGACAGCTGCTGTGGTGGGAGCAGGAGGGTCCCTGGGCAACACCAGCAGATGGCCTGATGCCCGGAGGGACACTGGGCACATCCTCGGGACCCCACGGCCATGCACAGCCGATCCTCCCAGACACCCAGGGGGTGCGCCCAGCTGGTGCAGGCAGCAGGCTCTGCTGGGTTTTGCTTTTCTAGTAAAAATTCAGAGTGGGGAGGCAAGGTGCTAGAACAGGCAGTACCTCCCTCCCTGGCGTGTCCAGAGTCGGGCGTGCTTGGGACTGAGGGTGTGGGGCAGCCACCCTGTCTTCAGAGAGACCAGGTGCCAGGCCAGCCCTCAGAGCGAAAGCTGGTGGTGAAAACTCCCCCAAAATTCCCTCCAGGGGAAGCTTGCTAACGAGGGAGACCTGCCCTCAGCTCGGCAGGTGTTTGGCTGGGACAAGGGTTCATCCAGAAGAGATACGCTGCCCCCCCCCAAAGCTCCACATCGTCTGCCACACGTGTCCTGTTCCTATCAGCCTTCCCATAGTAGTTCTTGTTTTTAAAAAAAATCAAATGTATTGATTTAGTTAAATCAAACTTATTTATTCTTTATTAATTTTTTAGAGAGGGGGAAAGGAGGGAGCGAGGGAGAGAAACACTAATTTGAGAGAGAAGCATCAGTCGGTTGCCTCTTGTCTATGCCCTAGTCGGGGGCCAAACCCGAAACCCAGGCATGTGCCCGTTGCTGGGAATTGAACCAGCAGGGTGTCCTTTGCAGGGTGACGCCCAAGCCCCTGGGCTGCTCCAGCCAGGGCGGCAGCTCCCGCTTCCACATCCACATTTCCTGTCTCCTCCCGCACCTCTGAGCCAAGGGCAGACCAACTTCCTCTACAAACCTGCTAACCAGGGATGGCCTCCCTTTCCCATTAGCTCTCGGGGTCATTTGGAAGGCGACCGATGTGTGAGATACTTTCAGAAAGCCTTCCAGAAGGGCCGACCGCATTCACCCTTGTGTAGTGGACGTGTGCAGACAGGAGGCCCGGCAGCGAGGAGACCGTGGGGCCCTCCCTCAAACTGGCAGGCGTCCATCCGCTTGCATTTGGAAAGTTGGCCGGAGGGACCTTGCCAGAGAGGACCCGAGGAGCCGGCGTGGCCGCGGGCGGTGAGGCACCTCGTTTGGCTCCAGGGTGTTTATTTAGTGCCATTTCCTTATTTTCATTGATCATCCATAACGTGGAGTGAGTGCTTTCAGGGGCGATTTCCGAACAGCTGCCGTCGTTCCGGAGTCCCGGGCCTGTCAGACCGACCCCAGCCCTGGACCCTGGACTGCGCAGCCCCCCTCCCGAGGCGGCGGGGGCTGGTCAAGTCCGCCCAGCGGCCTTTGCCGACCGCATGCTTGGTGGGACAGCGGTGGCTTTGCAGCAGGTGCAGTGGCGGTCTGCCTTTGCGTCCCGAGAGCATCAGCCTTGTACCATCTGCCCCGCATGCCGCGCCCGGCGACTGTGACAATCAGGTGAGCATGGGCTCCATGAGGGCCCTGCTGTGGCTGGATTCAGAAGCCACACGCTGCTCTGTGGCTCCATCCCCAGCCTGTTCGTGCTCAGGGCTCTGTCTTCTTCATTTCTGAATTTCTTCTCTTTAGCCCCGCCCCCCGTCACATCCCCATACAGACCCGCTGTGTGGGGTCCCTACGCACACACGCTGGCCCCGACCACCCTCTACAAAGTCCTTTCTCACGATGTACGCTCTGCCATTCCAAAAACGCCCAGCAGACTTACTCTCTCCCTGTAAATGAGATAGAAAACTATCTCATTTTCTTTCTCATTCACTGAGCTCTTGTCTGTCTCCTTCACTGTGATGTGAACCCCACGAGGGCGGGAACCTTGGCTTTCACGCGGCTGCTGTAACCCCTTCCCCCAGCCTTGCCTACCACATGGGGCGGGGGGTGGGGGGGCTGCAGCAGAGGCTGGCTGGCTGCAATGTTGCTCTTCAGGTGGGAGGAGCCCCGCCTCCTGTGCTCCTGGCGTTTTCTGCATCCTCGCATCCTTGTGTACGTTGTGCGCAGACTCACCGGGCTTGCCATCTCCCCCCTGGCAGGCTTGGTAAACCGCAGACCTTGAAGGGTAGAGACTGTTCCCATCTCCTCTGACCCCTGGCGCCCACCCAGCACGAAGCCAACTGTCACTGTGGTCGTCAATGAGTATCTGACGGATTACCTGCAGGCTTCCACCGCGTGAAACTTTGTTTAGTAAATTTTTGCTGAAATGTACGAATTTCCAGCAGATAAATTAGCTCAAAATGTGCAAAGACTTAAATTATGCATGTGTGTTAACTGGAAATAGACCTTTTGGGCAAATGACATAGAGACCAAAACCTGTGTATGACACACTGGAAGTCCCTAATTTCTATTCCGAGAGAAACATGGTAACTAGGAGTTTAAGGGTATGTTTCCAGGAGAACAAAATGCTGCATGAGCTACTTAACCAGATCAAGTCCCCCTGTGATCGGTGCTCGTGATGGGAGATACAGACAGCAGCACTTTCTCTCTCCCTCGGGTGGGTGTGCGTGACCCTGAGTTTAGAGAGAAGGCCCCGAGGTGAGGAGAGGCGTGGCTGCGGCCGGAGCATCCCCACTGACATTCCTAATGGTGGCTTTGGGGGCTTTCCCCAGGAGGGCGGCTGCCCCTGTGTCTTTGACTGAAGTTCATGGCCGCTGAGGTGCCTGGCTTTGGCAGCACAGCTGAGACCACGCTGGTGCCCCGACCCTCCGGCGCAGCCAAGGGCAGGAACTCAGCTTCCCCACTTTGGATAAACCGAGTCACGGTGCCAGGGGTCAGGGGAGTGGGCTCTGCTGGCCCTCAGCGCAGGATTTCTGCCACACGGCCTGTCCGCAGGGCAAACGGACCTGTGGACTCCAGGTTTCCGCAGGAGGTGCCTTGCGAAGACATCCTCGGGGGGAGGTGCTAATGCGTGTGTCCTTCACCCCCATCACAAACCCTCCCCCACGTGACCGGCGTCCCCCTGAACATGCCTGACCACATGATCATGTGTTTTTTTCTCTGAAAGCTCTTCGAATACATATTTCTCACCCAGTGGTTCAGTCTATTATTATGTCTTTATGTTTTTTTATCCTCACCTGAGGACATGTTTTTTTTTTTTTTTTCCATTTGATTTTAGAGAGAGGAGAAGGGAAGGAGAGAAACATGACATGGGAGAGAAACATAGATCAGTTGCCCGCTATCGTGCCCTGACTGGGGATCCAGTCCACAGCCTGGGCGTGAGCTCCAACGGGGATCGAACCTGCAGCCTTTTGGTGCACAGGACGAGGCTCCAACCCACGGAGCCGCCCAGCCGGGGCTGCTCTTGTATTTTGATGTGATAATTTTCTCCCTGATAGAACCTATCTTCTAGCTTTAAGGAAAAAAAACCTATTCCAGATATATTTCATATCATATCATATATATATGAGAAAACCACGATACAATTTTATAAAGATTTTAAGTTTGAAGATGGACTTAGATTCCTTGAGGCCAAACAAATAAAATTCTGTTTTCAAAATGCGTGTCCATCAGTATGACCTCTTGAAAGCAAATTTGTGCCTGAAAATCTCCAAGGTCTTCGGACCCAAGACCACTCCCGTCTCACTCCTGTTTCTCCCTGTTTGCAGCCCATTGGGCCCTGTGAGACCCCTGTTGCTTGCATTCCCATTGATTATAAAGTTTTTAATTTCCTCTAACTGTGGCTGCATTTAATGAGTGCTGTTTCAGACAGGATGTGGAGCCATTCTAGTGATGAAGTCCTTTCCCCTCGTTATTAAAGGAATCTGCTTGCATCGTGCTGATTCTGCTCTGCGTATTTTAATGCCCGGAATAACTAATGCCAGCCCAGCACGTTGCGTTCGGCATAACAGGGCAGACGGGAAGAACACGCAGGCATTAGTAGCTGACTTGTAATGAGAATCCTGAAGGGCTTTGGCCAATCAGATCCAAACTGATTTCTCCCTGGTAGCAGCCAAAGCAAATGACTCACAGCGCTGTGCCACCGAGGATGCCCCATATTCCCAGGGCAGTGACGCGGCCTCCTCCAGACGTGCCAGAATCAGCTTCATCGCTTTTGCTATTAGCTGCTAAGAAACAAATTATAATCGTAGCTCAGATTCTTTAACCACGTTAGCCTCTTAATGCCTCATGGTGGCGTTTATTTCCTTCAGATGCGTAAACGATAACAGAGCAATTGTTTTAAATCACCTTGACAATGAAAGCATGTTCGGAAAGCGGGCTGTCTCTGTGTTATTTCTGCTTGGGTGGGGGAGCTAGAGTAATGATTTTACTGACATTGACATGCTGGAAGGACGTGAGGCTTTGACAGATATTTTTAATTTCTAGTGGTTGGCTGTCACATCAGTGTTCACTGTTTTGTGAGTAATTCTGTTGGACAAAAAGAGCAGTGACTGTGGAGTGAGTTTGACCAGAGCTCACCCGGTTGCTCTCCCACTTGGTAGATGCGGCTGACTTTGAAGCGTGACATCCAGATTTTCATTTTAATGATGGGCTTCGATTTCCTCAAAACCTCAGTGTTCCCTCCAGAAGAATGGGTATAGTGACGTGTGCCTGGCAACATGGCGTGCAGAATAAATGGGGTAACGTATTTGAAGTACCCAGTGTGACAGTCACTTGTGTTACTGTTCACAACTAAAACTAGTAGCGGGGGGCCAGTTTAGGGTATTTGTAAAACCTTCATGAAAATGCACGGCTAATAGGGTAATTAGCAGTGCACTACTTCAAAGTAGTGCAGTACTAACTTCCAGCGGGCCGTACCCGAACCAAACAGTCATGGGACTCACTAGTGTATGCATCTGTTTGCAGAGCTAGCTGACCATCGTTCCTTTAAGA
>PVJI01028795.1:0-16073 GCA_004026765.1 Micronycteris hirsuta
AACATCTATGTTCATCAGGGACATTGGCCTATAATTTTTCTTTGTAGTGTCTTTATCTGGCTTGGGAATTAGGATAATGCTGCCCTCATAGAATTAGCTTCAGAGCCTTCCCTGTTCCTGAGTTTTTCGAAATAGTTTAGGAAAGGTAGGTGTTAGTTCTTCTTTGAATGCTTAGTAAAACTCATCTGTGAACCCAGCTAGCTAAGGATTTCTTTTTGTTGGGAGTTTTTTGATTACTGCCTCAACTTGATTAGTTGTAATCTGTCTATTCAGATTTTCTGATTCTTCCTGAATCTTTTTAGGCAGATTATATGTTTCTAGGAATTTACCCATTTCTCCCAGATTGGCCAATTTATTGATATATAGTTGTTCATAATATATTCTTACAATCCTTGTATTTCCTTGGTATCAGTTGTTACTTCTCCTCTTTTACTTCTAATTTTAATTATTTAGGTCCTCTTTTTTTCTTGACTAGACTGGTTAAAGGTTTAACAGGTTTTTTTTTTTTAATCTTTTTAAAGAACCAGCTCTCTGTTTCATTGATCTTTTGCATCATTTTTTAGACTCTATTTTGTTTATTTGTGCTCTTATATTCATTATTTCCTTTCTTTTACTCACTTTAGGTTTTTTTTATTGTTCTTTTTAAAGTTTTTTTTAAGTGTGGAAGCAACACAAATACCAAATGAAGAGTTTAAAATAATGAGTATAAGGGTGCTCAAAGACCTTAGTGGAAGAATAGATAATCTCAGTGAAAACTTAAATAAAGAGATAGTAAGCATTAAAAAGGATATAGATACCATAAATAAAAATCAGTCAGAAATGAAGATGACAATATCTGAAATGAATTTGCTTGAAGGAATCAACAGTAGGATAAATGAAGCAGGGGATTGAATCAGTGAATTAGAGGACAAGATGACAATATCAACGCAAATAGAAAATTAAAAAGAAAAAAGAATTCAGAGAAATGAGAAAAGCCTAAGGAACCTTTGGGATAACATCAAGTGTAACAAAATCTGCATCATAGGCGTGCCAGAAGATGAGTGTGAGAGAGGGATAGAGAACCTATTTGGAGAAATAATGGCAGAAAACTTTCTCAACCTGGTGAAGGAAAGGGGCATGCAAATCCAGGAAGGACAGAGAATTCCAATAAAGATGAGCCCAAAGAGACCCATATCAAGACACATCATAATTAAAATGGCAAAACTTGAGGACAAAAAGAGAATTTTAAAGGCAGCAAGAGAGAGACAGTCAGTTACATACAAGGAAGCCCCCTTTAGTAGTTGAGCTAATTTCTCAGTGGAAGCACTACAGACTGAAAGAGATTGGCAGGAAATATTCAGAGTAATGAAAGCTAAGAATATGTAGCTTAAATTGCTCTATCCAGCAAGGCTATCTTTTAAAATTGAAAGTCAAATAAAAAGATTCCCAGAAAAAGTAAGGTTAAAAGAGTTCATTACCACCAAACCAACATGGCAAGAGATGTTTAAAGGAGTTTCTGTCAGAAGCAAAAGAAAGAGAGAAAGAAAAACATAGGTACAATATAAAAAAATGGCAGTAAGTAAGTACTTATCTATAATAACCTTAAATGTAAATGGAAAAATGCTCCATTCAAAAGAGAGACAGTAGCCAAATGGATAAGAAAACGTGACCCACATATACAGTGATCCCTCACCTATCGTGGGAGTTACATTCCAGAGACCCCTACAATAGGCGAAAATCCGCGAAATAGCAGCATTATATTTACTTTATTATTTATACATATTTTAAGGCTCTATAAACTCTTCCCACACTCCTATAAACCTTTCCCACTCTCTTATTAACCTTTCCCACACTCTTATAAACACTTCATATGCTCTTAAACACTTTCTGCACTCTTAAACCTACGAAATTTTAATCCCGCGATATAGTGAAAACTCTGTGATACAGAATTAGATATATTGTTTTCTAAAACCTGCAATACAGTGAAGCCGCAATCAGTGAACCGCGATATAATGAGGGACAACTGTATGCTGTCTACAAGAGACCCACATCAGAGAAAAAGATTTCCACAGGCTGAGAGTAAAGGGTGAAGGAAGATAATGCGCACACATGGAAACAAATTAAAAAAGTGGGCATAGTAATCCTTATATCTGACAAAATAGACTTCAGAATGAAGACCATAAAAAGAGACAGAGAGGGGCACTAAATAATTCTTAAGAGTTCAAGATCCACAAGAGGATATAACCCTTGTAAACACATATGCGCCCAGTATAGGGGCACCTCGTTATATTAAAAAAACTTGGTGGCCTTTAAGGAAGATATCAACAACAATACTCTCATAATAGATAATTTTAACACCCACTGTCAGCCATGGGCAGATCTTCCAGAAAAAAAATGAATAGGGCTATAGTGGCATTAAACAACACCCCGGGCCAAATGGGTTTAACTGATATTTACAGGACATTTCACCTCAAAGAAGACGCATATACATTCTCAAGTGCACATGGATCATTCGCAAAGATAGACTACATGTTATGGCCACAAAATGAGGCTTAACAAATTCAAGAAAATAAAAATCATATCAAGCATTTTCTCAGATCACAATGGCATGAAATTAGAAATCAACCTCAACAAAAAGACTCAAAAACATTTAAATACTTGGAGGCTAAATACCCTGGTATTAAATAATGAATGAGTAAACAATGAGATCAAGGAGATGACCAAAAAGTTCCTGGAAACAAATGAAAATGAACACATGACAACCCCAAATCTATGGGACACAGTGAAAGCAGTCCTGAGAGGGAATTTCATAGCACTACAGGCTTACCTCAAGAAGCAAGAAAAATCACTAATAAACAATCTAACACTACATGTAAAAGAACTAGAAAAACAACAACAAAGCCCAGAGCAAGTAGAAGGAGGGAAATAATCAATATCAGAGCAGAAATCAATGACATAGAGACTAAAAAAGTATATATATATGGAAGATCAATGAAACCAGGAGCTTGTCCTTCCAAAAGATCCACAAGATTGACAAAACTTTAGTCAGACTCATCAATGAAGGAGAGGACCCAAATAAATAAAATCAGAACTGAAAGAGGCTAAATGACAACTTATATCACAGAAATACAATGTATTATAAGGAATTACTATGAACAACTATATGCCAAGAAACTGAACAACCTAGGCAAAATAGACATATTTCTGAAAGCAAACAATATCCCAAAACTAAATCAAGAAGAAACAGAAACCCTGAAGAGTCCTATAACAACTAGTGAAATTGAAGCAGTAATCAAAAAATTCCCGGCACACAAAGCCCTGGACTGGATAGCTTCACAGGCGAATTTTACCAAACATTCAAAGAACTAACTTCTCTCCTTCTCAAAATATTCCAAAAAATTCAAGAGCAAGGAAGACACCCAAAGTCTTTTTATGAGGCCAGTATTATCTTAATTCCAGAACCAGATAATGACACACAAAGAAAGAAAATAATAAATATCCCTGATGAACATAGATGCTAAAATCCTCAATGAAATATCAGCAAACCAGATCCAGCAATATAGCAAAAAGTTCATACACCATGATTACATGGAATTTTTCCCAGGTACAGCATACACAAATTAATAAATGTGATTCATCTCATAAACAAAATGAAAGATAAAAATCATATCATTATATTAATAAGTGCAGAAAAAGCATTTGATAAAGTCCAGCACCTATTAATGATAAAAATTCTCAGCAGAGTGGGAATAGAAAGATCATCCCTCAACATAATAAATGACATATGAAAAACCTTCAGCTAACATCATTCTTAATGGGCAAAAACTAGAAATATTCCCTTTAAGATCAGGAACAAGACAGGGATATCTGCTTCCACCACTATATTCGACATAGTTCTGGAAGTCCTAGCCACAGCAGTCAGACAAGAAGAAATCAAAAGGCATCCAAATTGTAAAGGAGAACCTGAAACTGTCATTATTCACAGATGACATAATATTATACATAGAAAACCCTAAAGACACCACCAAAAACTACTAGACCTAATAAATGAAATTGCCAAAGCAGCAGGATACAAAATTAATACCCAGAAATCCATGGCATTTTTATACAACAATAATGAGTTATCATAAACAAAAACTAAGAAAAAAATTCCACTTTCTATTAAAATAAAATGAGGTAACTAGGAATAAATTTAACTAAGGTGGTAAAACACCTGTACTCCAAAAACTAAAGGCCACTGAAGAAAGAAATTGAGGAAGATACAAACAAGTGGAAGCATATACTGTGTTAACATAATTAATAAGAATTAACATAATTAAAATGGCTATTCTATCCAAAGCATTTTATATATTCAATGCAATTCCTATTAAAATACCAATTGCACACTTCACAGAACTAGAACAAATACTCCAAAAATTTATATGGAATGAATAAAGATTCCTGAATAGCCTCAGTAATCTTGTGAAAGAAGAACAAAGAAAGAGGTATCACAATGCCTGATATCAATCTATGTTATAGGGCCACTGTAATATTTAAAAACAGCCTGGTACTGGCATAAGAACAGACATATAGATCAATGGAACAGAACAGAGAGCCTAGAAATAAACCCATGCTTGTATGAGCAGTTGATATTTGACAAAGGTGGCAAGAGCGTACAATGTAGCAAAAACAGTCTCTTCAGTAAATGGTGTTGGGAAAACTGGAGTGGTACATGCCAAAAAAATGAATCTAGGCCACTAACGTACACTATACAAAATAATAAACTCAAAATGGATAAAAGACTGAATGTAAGTCACAAAACCATAAAAATCCTAGAAGAAAACATAGTGAGTAAAATCTCAGATATTCGATGTAGAAATATTTTGACAATATATCTCCTAAGGTACTGGAAACAAAGCAGAAAAGAAACAATGGGAATACGTCAAACTAAAAAGCTTCTGTACAGCTAAAGAAACCATCAGCAGGATGAATGTGAACTCCGCTGTATGGGAAAATATTTTTGCCAATGATACATCTGACAAGGGTTTAATCTCCAAAATATACAAAGAACTAATATACCTCAGTGCCAGCAAGACAAACAACCAAATTAAGAAATGGATAAAAACCTGAATTGATGTTTCTCCAAGGAGGACATACAAAATGCCCATAGACATATGAAAAAATGCTCGACATCGCTAATTGTCAGAGAAATGCAAATTAACACCTCAATGAAATCCCACGTAATACCCGTTAATATTTCTACCATCAGTAAATCAACAAACAAGTGTTGGAGAGGTTGTGGAGAAAAGGAAACCCTAGTGCACTGTTGGTGGGAATGCAGACTGATGCAGCCACTGTGGAAAACAGTATGGAGTATCCTTAAAAAATTAAAAATGGAAACTGTCTTTTGACCCAGGAGTTCCACTTTGGGGAATATACCCCAATGATTTCAAAACACCAATATAAATATATATATATATATATGTATCTCTATGTTTATAGTGGCAATATTTATAATAACCAAGATTTGGAAACAGACTAAGTGCCCCTCAGTAGGTGTATGGATAAAAAAGCTGTGGGCATATTTACACAGTGGAATACTATGCAGCAATACAGAAGAAGAAACTATTACATTTTGGATCTGGAGAAAATTATGCTATATGAATTTTGCCAGTAAATGAAAAATACTACATGATCTCACTTGTGTGTGGAATCTAATGAACACAATAAACCAACAAACTAAATAGTAACAAAAGCTTGGATACATGAAACAGACTGAGAGCTTCCAGAAAGGAAGGGGGGAATGGGATGAAAGATGATGAAAGGATTAACCAAAGAACATTTACGCACAATCCATGGACACAGACAGCAATATGGGGATGGGCTTGGGGTGGGCAGAGGGTAGGCCTAGATGGACGTGGGGAAAGAGAGAAAATGCAGGGAAAACTGTAACAGCATAAACAATAAAAATAAAACTAAGAAGAAAAATAAAAAAGTTTCTTTAAGTGTGAAGTCAGATTGTTTATTTGATATTTTTCTTGTTTTTTGAAGTAGGCCTGTAATGCTATGAATTTCCCTCTTAGGACTGCTTTTGCTGTATTCCGTGGATGTTGGGTTGTTGTGTTCTCATTTTCATTCTTTTCCAGGTATCTTTTGATTTCTTTCTTCATCTAATTGTTAACACATTTATTATGTGGTAACACATTAGTGAGCCTCCATTATCTTTGAATGTTTTTTAGCTTTTTTCTCGTGATTGATTTCTAGTTTCATAGCATTGTGGTCAGAGAAGATGATTGATATGATTTTAATGTTCTTAAATTCTTGAGACTTGTTTTGTGTCCTAACATGTTGTCTATCCTAGAAAATGTTCCATGTGCAGTTGAAAAGAATGTATATTCTGCTGGTTTGGGGTGAAATGCTCTGAAAATATAAATTAAATTCATCTTATCCAGTATTTCATTTAATGCCACTGTTTTCTTGTTGAGTTTTTGTCTGAAAGATTTATCCATTGATGTCAGTGGGTTGTTAAAGTCCCTTCCTATGACTCTATTAATGTTGATCCCTCTCTTTATATCCATCAAGTTTTGCTTTATACAGTTAGGTGTTGCTGTATTGGGTACATAAAAGTTTATAATGGTCATATTATCTTGTTGAATTGCTCCCTTTATCATTGTGTAGTTCCCTTCTTTGTCTTTTACTATAGCCTGTTTTTTAAAGTCTATTTTGTCAGATATAAGTACTTATAGCCATCTTTTGTTCTCTATTAGTGTTTACATGAAATATATTTTTCCATGCTTTACTCTTAGTCTGTGTGTATATTTCATTGAGATGTGGCTCTCTTGTAGAGAGCATATATATGGGTCTTGCTTTCTTATCCAAGGAATCCTAAAAATTAAATATGAAAGTATTCAATTATTTGTCATAAGAAATATTTCCCTTTCAGGCCTTATATTAATTTCAACATTTGCTGTAATCTTTTTTTATTTTGATCAATTTATGCTAACTTTCTTTAACTTGAACACAATATTTTAGGCTAATCTAGCCTTTTTTAAGTTTTGAAAATATTAATTTGATTGTATTTCATCTCCATTTATCTGAATATGTGCCTTTTTATTAGTAGTAATTGACTAAGAAAAAGTATTGGTTCTTTTCTAACTATTGACTTCATTTTACATATTTGACTGGTTAGCTGTTACTATATTGAGATTATTAGAAATCAAGTGAAATTAACCCAATAATAAAAAAGACTTTTAGAGTATACATGTGTCTGTGGATATTATACATTTTGATGAGACCTTTGCCAGACTCCCTTCTACTATTACCATTTGCTCATAGGTTTCCTCCTTCAGCATTACTCTTCCTTTTTTCTTCATGTTAAATAAACCCTTCCTGTTCTTTAGATTTTAGCTCAGACATCAATTCCTCTCGAATGCCTTCCCTGAGTTCCTTGACCACATCATCTCTTTTGTGTTCCTCTCCTCTGTTGCCTTCATAATAGTATGCAGTTTGACTTCTTTATAATCATATGTCTATATTCCTTACCACTGGGAGCTTCATGGTGGCAGATTCCTTGTCTGCTTTTGGTCATCATCATAATCCTTGAACACCTTCACAGGGCCTGGTATAGAGGCAGCTTCTAATGATTACTTTCTGTCGAATGATGCAGAACGATGCATTCAAACATCACAGCATGCTGTCCCATTTTATGTTGTCATATGATCTTAAAATAATTTCACTAGAAAGTAAAATAGCCTTTTTATATGTATACAAAATAAATCACTCTCCATGATAAATCAAGCTGCCTATTTACTTATCATTCATTCATTCATCCATTTTTTATTCAACGATATTTAGTGAAGGGTCACTCTATTGGCTACTATTTTGGTTTTCAACTGTTGCATAACAAATAATCCCAAAATTTAGTAGCTTGAAACAATGGCATCTTATTATTTGTCATAGATTCTAGAGTCCGGATTTTAGGCAGAAGTCAAGGGTGGACTGTCTCTATTCCACATGGTGTATACTGGAGCTGGAAGCTCTAAGTTGGCGTCTTCTCACTTCCATGTCTAGGTGCTCAGCAAGGACGACTAGGACAGCTTGACTGACGTTGTATGACTGTGGGTTGTTTCTCCTTGTCAGCTGGATTTTTTATTCTTCTCCATGCAGTTTCAGGACTTCTTTCTCCATGTAGCTTCTCTGTGTGGCTCTCCACTTAGCCTGTCTTAGTGGTCATTCCAGCAGGTTAATCTGATTTTTTATATGTAGTCTTAAGAGTGCAAAAGTGGAATCATGAAGGCAGTACAATTTAAGAGGAAGGCAATAAGCAACAGATAAATGCCAGGAGGAGTGATCATTTGGGAGTGACCGAAGAATAGTTTATGGCAGCTTTTGGGATAGAAAATGAGTAAGATTTGCTGTCAGGACATTCACAGTCTACGAGGAAGAGAAAGATAGGGAATCAATAATTATGGAAGCATCTGTCATAGTTATTAAGAGTGCAGGCTTTGGGAAGATCTGGGTTTGATTTTTGTGTTACCACGTACTTAGTGAGCACTTGTATAGACTAATTGGATAGGTTAGTTAGCTATCTCTCTGAGATTCTAATCTGTTCAAATATTTCTGCAATTCAGAGAGACTGTGTGGGAAAGGGTATACTAAAAGTGATAGAAAATATATATTCTTTTCCAAAACAGGGATTTTCATAAATAGGCTACAAGGAAAAACTCATAGCTTCATTCTTTAATGTCAATGTATAAATTAAAAAATAATAATATAATGATGTTTAAAACTTTCTATCCATATGGAAAATTAAAAAATATAAAGTAGCTTTATTAATCAACCTTACTAATGAGGGAATTAAAATGGAAATCACAAACTCTTTAGACTAAGCAAAATATAGATTATCACATATCAAAATCTATGTAATATAGCTAAAACAGCAGCAGAGCAAAATACATAATCTCAAATGCATTTATCACAAAGCAACAGTTGAAAAAATGGACCAGGAAATAGTACAACATACATGTAAAGAAAATAATAGGAAGGAACTGGATAAAAGTTAAAACAGAAACAATCAAACCAAGTAGTTGATCAAAAGACCAGGAAAACTACAAACTTTGGCAGATCCGATTTCTAAATATCCAAAAATATAAATTAAGGATGAGAAATAGAACATGAATATAATTTCAGAGGTTAAAAGTGTTAAAAGAATGTTGTACCAATGCATTTGATAATCTAGATAAAATGTATTATTTTCTAAGAAAAGATATATTACAAAATTGTATCCAAGAGATTTAGAAACTTAATTTGATCAATAATCATATAAGGAATAGAAGTCCTTGTTCACATCTCTTTTTATGTATTCTAACCCCCGTGGGTGAATTTATACTGATTATTCAAGGCAGTGGAGAAGAAAACAAATTTGCAGTTCTTAAAATGTAGAATTTGAAAGCTCAATAAATTTTCTTTATTTACAAATCAAGGCCATCCTCTTCATGGTCCTATTCTATGTCCCGATTTTCTTCACTGAACTTTCCACAAGATGGCTCTAACCTTTAATAACTGTATATTTCACTTGTGTGATTTCCTTTTAATACTTTCAAAGTGGGAGCAAACGACCAGGAGCGCTGCACGGTTGAGGGAAAGTGTCTGTGTTAGGAGGCAGGATTCCAGTCAGATTCTCAGCTCACCTCACATTTAGGATTTAGGTAGTGCAAACACTAAACACCTTCTAGTTTTTCTGTCTGTTTTCCCAATATTTCTTTTTAATTCACTGGCTTGATATGTTTTATTTCTACACAGACTATCACAAAATTCAATATATACCAACTTTTCAGAGTTAGCAAAAATGGAAGCAAAGCCAAAGATAGCACAGTTATAAGTGAAACAGTTGGCCTGTCTTAATTAGAACATTAAAAAATATTAGCAAATTACATCCAATAGTGAGTGTATTACAATAACAACACAGGATGACTCAGTATGTTTACAGACTAGTAACAAATAGTGACTGTAACATGAGCACGGAATGTGTTTTGGAGAATTGATGTCCATAGAAATGTCTATATAAAACCATTTGGGCATTGTACAGATTTTTTTAGTAGCAGATTTCTAACAATTCTTGGTTAAAACTGATGGTATTTTAAAACATAATGTATTAGAGAAGGGAAGTGTATTACATTGTTTCTTTTCTTTTATAATTCATTTCCTTCCATCACTACTCCCAGCTTATATTTCCAGCCTTCTGATACTATATTTCTTTTTGTGGTGGGTTCCATAAGGTATTTCTCCACATGGCTCTCTTCTCATACTTTAAAAAGTTTTGAATCTAGGATTTATTTTCATCTAGTCCACAGCCAGGCAGGAAAAGAAATGATCAAAAGATTTCATTGATTCTGTTTGCTGTATATTCTTTACTGGTCATGCCTGATTTTACCATGGCTTTATAATTATGCGTCCCAGTGAGGTTTGTTTAGAAGTACTCTCTTCCCTGGAGCATGGTGTCAAAATTCATTTATAGTGACCCATACTTGGATTTTCATTTTTAAGTTTTCAGATCTTTTGCCATTCCAAAGTTTCCTTCAAACCTTCTAAAGACTTCTACAGTTTAAGGGGCACATGGGATAAAAATCACCGGGGTACTGTTTTGAATAGATGTGTAGGTGAAGGTTAAGAAAATAAAGCAGCAAGTGGAGTCTATTCTTTCAGCAGTTCTGCTTTCTGAGACTCTCCAAACTTCCAAGTGAAAGACACAAGAGAAATACTTAGCATTTCTCATTTCCCTGTGTTTATATATCTGGTACAAATTTGTCGTGTGTGTGAGCATGTGCATGTATGTTTAATTTCTCTCGTAGTTTAAAATATGAGCCGAAATACATTTGAAATATGATATATTTTCCACATTATTTAGAGCAAATTAGATTTTGTTATTTACAAAAATAATGGCAAATGTGAATTGTCTGAGGTATTTGTTTACGATGTGTTCTAAAATTGAGTTGCTGAGGGACCATTTGAGTCTACTTCCCTTATGTGGAAAATACCCTTGCTTAATATTTGTTTTTGTGCAGAGCCCCTTCCCAACTCCTGCACACACACTGAAGAATTTGCTTCCAATGGTTAGCATAGAAATAATCAGGGCTTCAGGTTAAATATCCATAAAGCAATGCCACAGAACATGCCTTTGTGTGGAAAAGGTTAATCTAGCCTATTATTGGCATAATTGGAAAATCTTGAAACTAGAGGTTCACAGTTTTGGTGGGAGGTGCCGCTTGAAGTATTCAGTGAGAGGACCCCTAAATACAGGAGATGCTCGTATTCAGGGGTGGTGGCCACCACCGTGCGCTGTCACACTAACCCTACATTTACATCCATGTTCATCGTTTTTGTTTATTACAGGCTTTGCTCAGGGGATAATCTGATGCAGTTTTTAATAGACTTTAAAGTAAATGACTGTGTATCTGATGACAGGAATGTCTCTGTGTTTAAAAAACTCATCATTTTATCATTTTGAGTACTTTGTAGTTGGAGCAGCTATCTGCAGATGAAATTACACTTACATTTACTTGTTATTGTGTAGAACCAGAAAATGGTGATATACTGCATTACATCTATAAATTGCTGTAAGGAATATTATATTATTGAATTTTCAACACTAATTGTACTTTTATTTTAAACTTCCTTAGAGTTTAATGAGTTGATTCCTTTGCACTTTTCACCACTTCTGACAAAATACTATTCTAAAGATTATAACAGATCAAAAAATTTAACTAGTTTCCTTATCACAAAAAGCTCCAGCACAATTGACCTGCTGACCTTAATTCCCAGGAAACTGTCACATTACTGCTTTACCCCTTTGTCTAACTTCACAATGTGACCTAAACTACTGCATTGCTTTTAAGTTTCTCAGCATTGTAAGGTCAAGCTTTAGTCACCATAGTTACAGTTTAGATCTGTGGGTCAGAGGTCAAATAGATTAAAGATGTCAGACACAACTTTAAATGGTTCTAACACTTCTTCACCATGCGGTAAACAGCTGAGCATATTTGACATGACAAAAGTATTCTTCAGTCTTGCTAATAAGGTCTTTGAAGACATCCAATAGAAAAACATTTTCTACAAGGACTTGAAATATGGGGATGCAGAGTTGGCAATAATAATTGGATATTAGACTTTTATTATCAGAAGGGGATTGAAAATAAAATGTCAAATAGTTTGGATGACACACTTCAGCACACTTGGTGTTTTATCTGTTCATCTGTATACTTATCTGTCATCAATCTAATTGATAATCTATTTGTTTATAAAATTAAGTATCCTAACTTCCCTATTCATTTGTGGTCAACCATGAAAATGGATCCAAAACACAAGCTATCTGATTTGGACGCTATGTTTTTTGTGTGTGTGAAAAACTTGTGGTATCTTTTCTCCTGACTTGGGAAGTATGTATTTAAACCAGTTACATTTATTTAGAAAACATGTTTTTCAGGAAGTCTCACATTAGAAATCGGGTAAATTCTCATCTGTGTTTTATATCCAAACATTTTCTTTATGGCCTCAGAGTATCTTTTTATAATAGATCTTGGGGTTCTATATTCCCTTTTGGTGGGATTGTTCTAAAAAGAAATTGTTTCCTCCATTGCTAATCAGAATGGAAGAGAAAATGTTAATTAAAAAATATTCTAAATTTTGAATCAAAATCATAGAAAGATGATGAAGCAAACATATTGAGATGAGATTAAAGTATTAAAGAATATTTAAGTGAATAAAAATATAACCAGATTGTGACTGACAGATGTGAATTATACTATAGAATACTTTAAAAAAAACCCTCAAACAGTATGGAATTTTGCAGCTAATAGACAGAAATATGTTTAAGCAATAGGCTGAGGTAAAATTAAACATTAAAGACGCCCTGTTTCAGAAGGCTTTGTTTCCCATGTGTGTTTTGTGCAGCTGTAAGATTTAAGCTTGCTGGAGCATTTGCTCTTGATCACATACTATAAAGGTAGACAAAAGAGAGAGCTAGGAGGGTTGGCAGCTGGGAGGTGTTAATATGGAATTTAATAGCAGAAAAGAGGGAGTTGGGGCTTTCTAGGTGAAACCAAGATTGGCATCTGGGAGGAGGAAATAAGTCTGGGTGTCTGAGAAGAGTGGCTACTTCAGTTGTTTGTGAGTTTCAAATGACAAGCTGCTTTCATGTGAATGAATGGATTGTCTTCTGTTTTGCTTTCAATTCAATGAAAATCGTTTCCTTGTAGATATTGTGGAAACCAACTACTCAGCAAAGACATTAATTGCTGACTGGTTCGGCAGCACTTAGGGACATTGGTTCAACACACTGATGGAGCATTCTGTTTGGTCATTATGCCAGGAGAATGGCAAATCAATATTTAACTAACTTTTAAAGAAGCCACACTATTGTGACACTGATTTTGTGTAAAACTGTTTACTTACACACATAGGAAGTGTCCTGAAATGCAAGAAAAATGGTTTATTCTAAATGTAGTAAAATTCTGAAGTCAAATAAAATATCAGGTTTTGACGTAGAGAATCTGTAATACCATTCTATTTTGAAATACCACCCTATTTAGAAATACCATTCTAATTGACTTTCAGAATGGAAATACTATTCTGTCTCTGTGAAAGTGGATGTGTGCCTTGCTTTTAGATTTCCTACTCCTGCTTCTTTGTTACTACAATGTTTTACTAACCAATACTTACTATCTTAATATTTATCAAAGCTTGTGGAATTTTGGGTATTACATTTTGTTTATTCCTCTTTCTTAATGTAACTTATCTCTTGTAACTTATCCCCTTTCTATGCCTTTTTATTTAAATTTGGTGAGTTTACACATTTAGACTCTTGCTAGCGTCCTGGCCACAACTGTACATGTTTTGCTACTGTAAAAATTTATCAGCATTTACCCCTCCTGGGTGCATGTTCAAATTATCTAAACATAATGCGGTGGCCCACCGAAGACCAGTTGAAATAGTGTAGTGGAAGGAATGCACGTTTTTGGAGCCAGACTTCCCTGGTTTGATGTTGGGCAAATTAAATTAACCTCTGTGTCTGTTAATAATGAGAGATAATATTTAACTTGAAGGGTTCTGTGAAGACTTTAAAAAAGATTGGTTAGTACAACTTCTTATCCAGTCCCGGTATGTAGAAGACATTCAAAAAAGGATAATAGAAGTGCTAATAATAAATGTAGCCCTTCCAATTAGCTAGCTATGGGACTTTGATCAAGTCCTGTAGCTTTTTCAGGCCTATTTCTTTATATACAGAATGCAGATACAGTATTGGCCAATCTCACAGAATACTTCTGGGTGTCAAATTGCAAATGCCTGAAAGGGGTTTGAAGAGTGCAGAGCAATGCAGTAATGTAAGACACAGCCTTTATTCCATTTTCTAAGGCTGCTAATGCCAGGCTCAAAGAAACCACCAAAATTTGAAACCATTTTTGTGGGGCATGCAGTACTTCATTTATCATTTTTTTTTCAGAAGTTTTCCTGGAATGTTCTAATGAGTTGCAGACCATACCATAGCTCCTCTGCCACTGAATAGTTGGAATGATGATGTCCATGAGCAATGTTTTCACCACCTTGTCCTGTCCCTGTTTAGAATTTATCTCACTGCTATCGCTCACAGAGCCAATGCAGACTTGGAGGTTTTCCTTGGCTTTTCTCAACTCTGTAAATCCCTGTTGGCTATGAAGACGACTTCTTTAGAAAGGGTAAATTGCCTCGAGGCCGTTCCTTCCCTCCTTTCTGAACTCATCATATTGTTTTCACCTGAGGATCTTAGACGCTCATGGAGAGTCGATGCCAACCACGCTGCATTTAGCTGGACTTATTCACATCTCATCATTTAGCTTTGTTCAGTTCACAGTTTTTTGCCTTTAGCATGATCTTTTATGTTTATAGATTTTTTTGCAATGAATACAGCTTTATTGTTTTTATTAACTCACTTTTCCATTGATCTGTGTCACACATAAAGTGCCATATCAAATATTGTACAGCTTAGTAATTACCTTCATGTCTGTAAACCAACAGCTCTGTGATTGACCCAAGGTCACAGCTCTAAGTGATTGAATTTTCTCATTTTCCTGTAGTATTGAATATCACTCCACGATATGTATTCACAAAGTGCAGGCTGTATGACAGCTGTTCATGCAGTGAAATAATTTTGTATACATTTCTTATTTTACATAGTGTATGTAGTAGTGGTTCTCAAATTTAACATGCATCAGAATTATGGGGAGGGTTTGTTGAAACACAGATTTCTGGGCACCACCTCCAGAATTTCCTATTCTGTAGCTTTCCCTTGGGGCCTGAAAGTTTGCATTTCCAACAAGTTTCGAGGCCCTGCTGCTTGCGGCTGCTGCTGCTGCTGAGGCAGCTATAACTTAGGAACCCACTGACCTGGTGAGTGCTAAGTCGCACTGCACAGATCCCCTTCAGAAATAGGGCGCTCATTCCCACCTGCAAGGAGTACCAGCTGTGATGGCTCACAGGCCCTCTCTGTCAATTGCCCTCAGCTAATGGGAGCCGCCTTATTGAAGGTTGCACTCCCTGCTGTACTTGCAGCTCACATAAAATGATAGGTCAATACAGGGATTATAAAGGCATTCTTGCCTCAGCTCAGGTAACAGAAGGGCTGTCCCAGCTCCTGAGCTCCTGTGGGATTGACGAGCCCTTCACTGCAGTTATAGCACAACCCAATTTTTCTCTCTGCCTAATCTTGCTTCCTTTACTCCCAAGAGCATTCTCTAATTAACCTTTATCTCAAAGTCTGCATCCAGAGGTTCTGGGCCATAGCAGTAATAATAGAATAATGTATTTGTTGAGCCCATATCTGACAGTAATTAAATATCCCAACTCATTCTTGTGCAGGAGTAGGCAGAGGTTTGTTGTGGTTTGTTTAGTGATTTGGGAGGCCCTAGCTATCTAATTCACCATCAGACTCATCTAAAAGGGTAGTAACTAAGCTCATGATTCTGTGATTCAGAGCTTTTATTAATTCTCCCTTAACTACTTTATCTGCTTTGCCTCAACAAGTCGGTTCTTCCCCCTTTTAAGCAAATTTTGTTAGTGTCTTTATGTCTGCATTCTAGTTACAA